>JABUQX010021319.1:22500-80000 GCA_015478945.1 Trachelipus rathkii | reverse complement strand
CAACTTCTTTCTATTGGTTTGACTTCTTTTTCTTTCCAAAAATTTCGAGTCCTAAACCCGGATATTTGGTTGCATATATAATATTCTTTTCCACTCTACGACCGCCAGTATATTTTCCCTTAATGATTGTTCCACTGATCTTTTCTATTTTCCCCTCCCCTGGGTTTTCTATTTTTAGATAATGTTAATCTTTTTTTTCTGTAAGATTGGGCTTATCTAAATTCTTCTATAGATTCTGACCTAAAGCTTTGATTTCGGCATGTATCATTTTTTTGGGGCCACATATTCTTTCTGTAACTTTCCTGGTTTTCTTTCCTGTCTTTCTTGAGAATCTTTCACAGGAGGATATTCTCAAATGGTCGACAGGGAAAATAGGGAAAATGATTGACAGGTCAAGTGGTCGAAATATGTAAAAAAAAAAAAAAAAAAAATTGGATGTTTAGTGTTTTGCTTTAACGAAATGACTAGACCTAGACCTAGACCTAAACCTAGACCTAACCTAACCTAAGCCTAAACCTAAGCCTAACGCCTTGCGCGGGCTGGTACGGGAAAAAGTTGTTTTGATGTCGTATAGTATATATATAGTATATAATATATATATATATAAATGAATGTCTTTGGCTAGCTTGTGAAATGTAAATTTAATAAAATGTATGGTATATATAAAGTGTGGAGTCCTTGAAATACAAATTACTTCTCTTATGCATCAGTACAAGACTAAATTGCATTAAGTCCTATCACTTAGAACAAGATTTCCATTCAGAATATTCCCTTCTCACTATCACACTAAATTATTTCACACCTGCAGCAAATCTGATATTAATTTATCCTAGAACCCCACATTTTCAAAATGATTAGAATTTTTGTTATATTGCATCTGCTAAAATTTATATACTATCACTGCTTTGCTCAAAACTATGTTGATTAAAAGCAAGCACTTTAGTTGTCAACAGAGAGCAATTAAAATCTATATTTCCTAATTGAAGTTATTGAATTTTATGCCTTTTCTAATTTGACTAGAGCAACTCTATTTTTTCTAGATTTTTATCCAATTATTTTGTTGGTCTTACCTACTTTTGCATATTGTGAATATATACCGTAGTTTAAATAATCCTTTTTTGGGGGAAAATTTGTAATTTTTTTTCTTTCATAAATGAACATTAAAAACCACAATAACATAACTACAGCAATTAGTATTTAGAATCAAAATTTTGTGGCCATGAGTTTACATAGTAACCTGATGATTCACAAAATTGTGATGAAATATGAAATGCCAGCTTGTGGAATTGTCATTGTGGCAGATTTAGGGATCAGAGTTGAATGTAAAATAAATCTAGGAGTCAGATTCATTTGTTGTGATATAAGGAATCTATTCCTCAAGAAAAACCAATCCTTCTTACTAAATCCTTTAAATCTAGTACTAGAAAGTACACTTCAGATCAGAATAATGTTCATTTAATTGTTCCAATTTTAAAAAAAAAATCATTCATGTTTTGAGAAATTTAATGTTTTATCAGATTCTTGTATTTATTAGAATTAAATAGTCATCAAGTCAAATTCTTGTTATCAATAATACACTAGCATTCCGCTTTTAGATATAAAAAAAAAGAAAAGAGAAAAGAAGAAACCCTGATTCCAAGTAAACAGGAGTACAAGCTGAAGAAAAGAAGAAAAAAATCTTGAAAAAAAAGATTATCATCCTAGAAAATTTTTCTTTAATTTTACTGTTACATCAATGCTATACCTTCTAGTGCCAAAAATATTTGTATTATAATTTTTAACCAATAGCCAGTTTCCTTTCATAACCTGTGATAATGTGACTAGGAGTGATACGCAACCAGAAAAAGAGGCGATACAAACCGAAGATCTCTAGATTTTTGTTAGGTGCCGTACCGATACGATTACTTTAATTAGAAGTATAATAAAACACAGTAATAAGGAATAGAAATATTGTGTACTGCTAAGCAAACTCAGGGATTGTATCCCTGTACAACAATACATCATCATTTATTCGATTAATTTGGTTGTGCCCCAAGATATGATTGATATGATTGATAAAGTAAAGAATAAGATCGTAGTATGGAATAAGTAAAGCAAATATGAGATATTAATAACATTTTTTATGTTTGTGTTTATTCAAAAAAATATCCCATTTCCATTTTTTCAAGTAAGTATAACAAAGTTTAGCTACAGCTTTTATGATTTAACATGATTACAATTTACAAGAAGATTTCTTTAACTAGCTATATATAAGAATTGAAAACTCAGTGAAGAAGAGAGACCTCAATTTTATCAGTGAAAAGTAAAAAATAAAAAACGCTTATTACTCAAACGAAAGACGGATAATAAACAATATACTCCTTGTTAGATAAAGATAGATGATCATTGCAATAACTCAAATTAAATTCTCAAATTGTGATGCGAAAACACAATAATCTTTCACTAGTATCTGGCGAGAGCCTGTTCTTTTTTGAGGTTTTACATTCCCACCGACACTAAAAATACGCTCACTCCCGACTGATAGGGAGGGACTGATAATTATTTGCTTGCAAGCACTGATAATAATGAAACCTTGCCATTTTCATGCCACCCATGAAAGGATTCTTCTTCTGTAGCAGCATCTCCATGTTTTCGTAGAGCTCATCTCCTCTTTCACAGATGAAATTGAATTATCTTTGCTCCTTGATACTGTCTCTTCAGTGTTTTTCGATGGGTTCCTTGGTGTGATTTTCTTTGAAGGTGAATTGAGGATAGTCAAATGCAATATCGGCCATGGGTTTATTCAAAGTCTACATTATAGAAATCCGCTTCATCTTCAGTAGGTTGTATTTGCTGGAAAAAGCCAGCACATCGTCACTATCCAGTTGCGGTGCGAGGGGTTGATATGAATAATACAGGTAGGTAACTTTCTAATTCTAGTGAACTTTTTTTAATAAGTATTAACCTGTTCATTCCACTCAGAGAAAGATCAAGCTTCCTCTATACGGTTTATTTCTCATTATGAGAATGCATTCTTGAGAAGTAGTGTACACTCACTCACCGTACGTAAGAATATACGCTATTATCTGTGTAGGATTTTAAGTAGTTATAATGAATGCAAGTTATATGAGATCAGTCTTATATATGTATTTGTTAGTATAGTGTTGTATTTATCACCGATTCGCTCTCTACGGGTAGTATACATAACTCACGCTCTATTCAATGAGAGGTGAGTTTGAGGAATCGACCTCTCAAAAAAGAAATTCATCTAACGCAAATACGCAGATGAGGACACATGATCACGCAGACTTTTAAAGTAAGGTTAGGATTTAAATTGAGTATAGAAACCAGAAGATGGAAGAGAACCGCCAGCACGAAAAACAAGGTGGCGATGATACTATGAAGTAAAGAAGCACTCACTCACGCTAACGAACAGTCTGGAGTTACTAATATCAACACTAAAAACTCATGCTGCCAATATAAGCAGCACTGACCTGTGCCTAAGGCGTCGTAAAAGGTAGGTACTACGTGAAGTGGAAAGTTTCACTCTAGCACTTGCACTACCTCATAAACTCTAATATATATTGGTATACTATGAGGATACCAATATATGAATAAAGAGTAAAGCACAAATAAGCGCTACGCTCAATAAAAGTAGAAAAGTATCAAGTAAATGAAGCTAAATAATATATATAGTAAGTAACAGGACATGACTTATATATATAAGCTTTTCAGTCACTATGAACATGTGACCCTATCCAAAATACCCGGAGGTGAAACAGAACCCCTAGATATGAGAGCAGTACTACATATAAGGCGTATGAAAACTAATAATTATTAGTTATTGCTGAGTAAACTGAGAAGAGTGAAATGAAAAAGTATCTCCACTCACTCAGAGTCTAAAATACAGAACTCCCTAAGTTTCTCATTGATTAGTCCGCACTAGTCAAACCGTTTGAGTGATGAGGTTCAGACATGATTGTTTGCTTTGTTTTAAATGTGAAGAGGATGATATATATAGACATAACAGGAGAGACGAGAGAACCGTATCGAAAGATGATAATAAGATAAATTTATAGTGTACTTATTAGGTAGAGGAGATTATGCAGAAGTGAGTTTTAAAAGAATATATTTCACAAGTGTTGCTAGACTGCACTATTCATCAACCAATTAGGGTATACTTAAGGAGAGAGATAAATAAATTTCTATTATCTACGTTACTTCACTCAAGCTAGATTAGATACGAAGATTAGAATCACGTGAGTAGGCAAATTATTATATAGATATAATAGTTAATATAAGATAGGTGAGCATATAAATAGATTACTATATACTATGAACAGCGGTGAAGTGAGACTATTGAAGGATTCGATTTCATTCAAGTATACATATATGATGTGTAACATATGAGAGTTATATGTTTATGACAGGTTGAGAATGGTATCTCAATATATGGAAAGCACGAGTATATATATATATCGTATATCTGAGAAGAGTTAAATACAAGTCACACTATGAACTCCATGTGAACATACCAAACTATCTGACAGTGAAAGTGAATAATAGTGATGAGTCAGCCCACGGTGGAGACAAACAGCGATATGAGCCGATTGAATAGAAAGCAGACATTAGCAAGCAAAGAGAAGAAGAAACCGAAAACAGGAAGAGAGCAGCAGACGGCGTGCGATTCCCGGTCAAATGCTTTTGGAGTATGTCGAGGCACGCCACCACGAAAGTCTGTCGGATCGTAGTTCCTAGGGCAAAACAACGTTAGACTATTAGGGCGATAGTAGAGGATCACAGAAGCTTCCTTATTTGCGAATAGTTGACATATGCGCTGCTTCCAACACTGAGAAAAGTGCTAGATTACTTGAGTAAGAGATGAATATTGGAAGCTGATTTTTTTGATGTTTCGTTGTTATTCACGAGCTAACGTAGAAAGCACACTACCCTCAATAAAACGTCTGTAGAATACCATCTCGGCCACCTCCGAGCCTTCCTAACTGTATGTCATAGAATTTATCATAGGTATAGAGCCTCAGCACCTGATTCCATATAATAGTATAATCGCAGATATTAAATATAGGTGTCAATTAGGACAATCTGAGTAAGTGGAGAAGGTATAGTAGAGGTAAAGAGGTAATGCCTCAATAGAAGTTTCAGTACACATGAGTGTTTAAGTTGATGAGATAGGAAATAAATAGGGAGGCCAATAAATATGGCCTGACTCAAGTTTGTGAGTTTTATACAACAGTAAACATCAGAGTGAATAAGAGGAGGAAAGATATATGATTTATAGAGAAGTTGTTAGATAATGTTTTTTTTCAAGAACTCACAGAAATATTTGTCAGTAGATAATACCATGAATATCTCAATGTGACACATATATTATTATAAAAGTTTTCATATTGTCTCGTACGAGAAGTACCATGAGAAGTGATGGACGGGTTCTCGTTGCGCCTGTGTAATCTGACTTCTATCTGATGGAACAGAGATGTTGCCATGGTTTTATGGAGATTGTTTCAAGTCTCACGACTAAAAGTCTGTGAGTCTAATAATGTGGAGAATACTGTAGGAAATCCCACTCTCCCCCTCCTCTCTCCAGTATAGCAGCACACGCATGGCAGTGATGAAGGGATTCACGAATCGAGAGAGAAGAGAGAACCCAGAGAAATCTGAATAATAGAGGACTCACTTGCAGCATCCTAGTAAATTTCATGGACCCAATCTTACAACTAGGAGAAGAAGACGACTTTCAGGTACGCCACAAGTGAAAGAATTAGCTCTGGTTTTTACTCCATCACACCTCTACAGTATGGCAAACCTCACTCTCTCGCACAAGCTCAAGCCGTCTCTCAGAGTCATAAAGCATCATCATTTATATAGCACAAAAGGAGCAGAGAGCAAATCTCAGCCTCAAAAATGGCGCAGAAAACCGACATTATGCTAGGCATGGAGCTGTTTGCAGGTTAGTAAATTAGTTAGCAGTATACTGTTACCTCAAAGTTCATGTGTAATATTCTAAATTAACATGCCAAGGAATTCATATTATACTGGCTCGTCCTAGGTTCATGATATCTTTCTTACCAAGGATAATTTATGCATCCCCTGAACATTTGGCATGAGACTTGTTATCCTAATTCTACTATATGCACAGAGTTATGTGAGTGTGACTCAAACACCATGAATAGGTCAAGTTAAAGGGTGTCCTTACTAAGATTCTAATTCAATTGGCTAGTGATACACACAAACGCGGAACTCAGTAGTGTATGTTTTCTCTCTCAAATGAAAAAAATTCTAAGCTCTCGCATAAGCCAGTTCATCACAGTTAATATGAAAAAGTTTCGCAATTTAGGTTGAAGATTCGAAAACAATATTATAAAGCGACCACAGGAGGCGAATAGGAAGTGTGACGGTTGTTACGTCTTCTCTTTAAAGTGCAATTGATAATTAAACTCTCCAGATGATACCCCAAGAATTTGAACCTCGCAATTAAAGAAATCTCTCTCTCTCTCTTATATTTCACATACATAATGCCATGAAAAATTGTCTCTTATTTGCTGTGGAAAAATTGAGAATTCCACATACTTACAGTCTCTGCATAGTACTGGCAATAGGGACCTATCAAAAAATGAAAGGAGAACAGCGTAAAATTTCGTGTCGTAAGTTTTCTCAAGAGACGAATGTAGAAACACAAGTATATCACAGTTACAGATGCAACAGAGGGAGTTATTGCCATTAGCACACGAAGAAAAGGATGTTATATGCCACAAGAACAAATACTGAAGTATAGAATTCGAGTATTCTCCTAGACGAAAGCAAAGGAACATGTGTGTATTAATTGTGAAGTTGTTTACTGTTTGGAATTTTTTAACTACATACTGGACTACTCATTATCCTCTCACATCAGACGAGTAATTACGCAAAATATAGTTTATCGCTTCGATATATTAACACACGAGAGGTAGACCGATAATTCCGTTAGAACCGATGAGCGTCAAACATGGGTACCTCTGAATCAATTTCAATTGCAGCGCCTCATATGAGAATCTAGTTGTTAGAGTTTACGAAGAGAATCGAAGATGGGTTGTATTTAACATAACTGAGAGCAGCAGAAGTTTAGAATAGTCCAGAACACGTGATTAGATGTAAAAGATCAACTTAGAAGGCGCGCGCCGTCTCAAGTAGCAAGAGCTGTATACCTTATGCTAACACGCTCACTACGAAGTCAATGTGAAAAGAAAAAAATAACACACACACACTCTAAAAGAAACAAAATCAAAAAAATAAGGAAGGAGATGTACGAGTGTATAGGAAAATAAGATTTGAAATATCTGCTCACCGTCTTTTAAGTACTTTAAATTTTTAGAGCAAGCCTGAAATTTAAAAACGCAAAACCCTAGGTAATACTCAGTACATATCAATACTCTTCATAAATATCATAGTGTGGAAATAATTCAAGAACAAGATTCTAAAAACACTTGAGACGCCACAACTCCAGCAAAGACCACAACATACACTCAAAAACTGTATCTCTCAGTATAAAAGTGAGATAAAAAAGAAGGAGTACATATGGAACCAATCGCTAAAAGTGGAGAACACTCAAAATACTGTGTAAGATGAATAATAAATGGCATTCAAAGCGCAAAAGAGAGTAAATTAGGTCCTACCAGCATAAAACACACCAACGCTAAGCAAAACACGCCATACACAAACAGATGTAGTGCAATAATTTTGATAACGAGAAAGAGAAAAGAAAAAAAAAACAACAAAAGGAAAACAATATCACATTCACACTAATAAATAAAGAGAAACACTGTAATAATTTTAGTAATTACATAAACTCCAGGCATCAATATATAATTGTGTAAGTAAGTAAAAAAGTTTCTACTACTAAGCAACGCTTATTTTCGAACTAATCGGCAAGACCTTGACTGCAAAAAAGTTGAAGAAGTATCTGAGTCCTACATGTTGATCGGCACATACCTAAACAACTCATTCAAATACGCATGATATACGAGTACCACTCGATATCATGATGGAAGTGATTAAGAAACCCACGCCACATAACACCAACATACACGGAAAGGCGAAACATATTCCACTCCATGCAGAAATATCAGATACTCTGTCCCATATAGAATAGTAATAATGATTTCGACGCTATCATATTTATCACTACATAAAACCAAGATATATCAACTCAATCACATTTATACTAAAGAAACATTTTACTTTCCTGGTGCTTATGCTGATCAGTATCTAATTCACGATCATACAATATTGAGTACTACTTCAATGATTGTATAGATGCAGCATTATGCGTGTGTAATGTAAAAAAACCAAAAAAATTGTAGTTCTCGACGTTGTAGCGACAAATCATATCGATGAAATCATTTTCTTCTTTAACTGCATTAAATTTTATTTATTTAAACATATCTAGAATACTAATTACTATGATAACCTATGAGATGTATGCATCCCAAGCTAGATAAAATCTGTAATTGTAGATGGTTGAAGTGTTTGGATATCCACATTTGTAAATCAAGTGGCGGAGTGCGAAGTGTGTTTGATATAGGAAATTTACTTTTTTGGCATGAACAGAAATTTTTCACGATAGTAACTTATCGTCTAAATGGGTAACATTTCTCTATTAAACAATGCGTCAAGTTAACCGATTACTGCTTTACTATATTGACGAATTGCGAGAAAAAGGCGCTTACAAGTGCTATTATACTCTCCTCGTTCTTTGAACCAATCTCGCTAACACCTATTAGGGATAGTAAGGAAAGTTAGTTCAGTTATAACGAGCAGATGAGAGAATTGCGAGTATGAAGAGTAATGAAGCAATAGAACTAAAAAAACCAATGAACTTGTACACGCATAACAACACTTTCATGACTCAGGAAGACCTTAGTGCAGGATGTCCCTATTGTGTGTTATTGTCGAAACTGATTCTTTGTGAATAGCAATTTGGTTTTATTCGGTGGGCCACGGTTAGTTATGTACATTTGTAGTGCAACGCGATATATTTTTTTAAAAATCATATGACGTGAATGATCATGACGAATAAAGAACTCCAATTAACATTCTCTTTCCTTACTAAAGCATTGGCTACACCAAATATAGTGAAGGAACAGTCATCCTCACTTAAACACTATTATTAATATTCTTAGTTCGACATTATCCTTCAATTAATTACACTAGTAAGCTAGAGTATAATTGGAAAATGGAGATAAAATAACATATAATAAGTATGAGAACTTTGAATAGGTAGTACTATATAATAGTTGAATCAGATAAGAGGAATAGGTATTCAGGATAATTATATTACCTAGTCGATTTTTCTGGTGAGTATAGAAAGTAAATATATATTAAAAATATATTAGGAAAAATGAAATTATGATAATATTATATATAATTTAAGTAAATTGTTAAAATAAATTGTTTGTAGAACTTTTTTATTTTATATATGTAAGAATAATGATATAGTGCAAACGTACTATATATTATAAATTAATTGAGATTTTTGGTAAATATTAATGCCCTAAGCTAGCATAACTTGAGAATTTGTATACTTAAAAAATATATAATATATATATAATAGAGAGGAATAGAATAATAAATATGATATAGTATACGATGACTATGGACTATATAAAATTTATTTATATATATAGTAGATAACAGATATAAATAGGATATATACATAATTTATATATTTTACTGTATTAAAGTTTATTTTTATTTTAGTTTGATATTAGTATATAGTTTGAAAGATAAGGAGTTTTCATAATATATTAATAATATATAAATATACTATATATATCATCTTAAATATGAGATATGAATAAATTAAGATGTTATTTATGTTTTATATAGTTAATAGAGGACTAGTATATATAGGTAAGATAGCAAAAATATTAAGTAATAGTAATTAAAAAAAAAAAAAAAGATAAATATATATGTGTATAATTAATATGCTCGAGATAAAATTTCTTTAGTTGACTTATTCCTTGATAAGATATAGATATGTGTCAATTAAACATTTCACCGAAAACGCCTCGTTTTCTCAGATATCAAAGGTGATTAGGAAACCTAATGGTAATTTTATTAACTTACAATTTATAATAAGCTAACGAAAATATAAAATTGAAACAAAATTACAAATATACACTGATATGGCTAAAAGATTACAAAAGACATAAAAACTAAAAACGTATGTAAGATAATTACAAAAGGCGAAGTAGTACGAAGCATAATGGTGCATTAAGGTTGTAAAAACAATGTTGAAAAAAAAGTGAAGCACACAGGAGCGGACATGCAGCTTCATATTCTGCGACGCGAGTTGAAAATTGGAGCGGACACGTTAAATATACAGGTAGAGAGTGTGCACGAATTGTGTCACAAAAGATGCGATTAGCGTAGCCTTAATTGTTCGGGAGACTTTCAACTGTTACTAGTATAAACCGAATGTTTCATGTGGACGGACACAAGGAAGACAATCCAATGCATTTAGTCTGAGTGGAGAGACCGCGGAAGGGGCCTTGTGGTGAAACCTCTATATCTTCGACTACTCCAATTTACATGGAGTTGCAGTGGAGGAGTAATGGCAGATGTTGCCAAATAAAGTTACAGAGCAACTAAACTGAAATGCGAGCTTGGAGCGCCGTGCGTGCAATAGAAATCAATTATTATTTCGATCGTTTGAAATTTCGAATAAAGATGACTGACTAAGTTTTGACTTTGCCTTCATCATGTTTCAAAGAAATTTTTGTCTTTCTCAATATTTACGAATGTTTCAAATGTTCAAAATGTTGAGCTTCCAAATTATTCTTTTCTTTCTTTTCTCTCTTCAACTATATGCAGTTAGGTTCTCAAGACCCATTATGTGATATTTATGTGGAACTTCGATATGGGTCTTGGAAAAATTCGCCTCATCGCTGAACAATATTTCTGCTAATGGTGAGGATTGTCTGCAATTTTCTGTTGCATCCATCGGCACAAAGCTACTCTTGCAGAAAATCTGTTGGTACAAGTGCTGCACTCGTTGGTGTGTAATAATGCCCCGTGACAGAAGATTGTGATATTTTATCAGAATACCCTGAAAACTGATAGAATGAGCTACAGTCGACTCAGTGTTGCCAGCAATACTTCTCTCTTAGGTATGCTTGTTGTAGAGACTGTCACTTTTCCCCAAGTTCTTGGAGTAGGCCTGTTCTTCGACATCTGGGTCGATACTGTTGCGAGGTGGCCCGTTTCCATTAGTAAGTTATTTAAAACTTCTAGAGGGTTTCTTGTAAATACGTGTATAGATGAGAACGTGCAGAAATAGTTGATGATGCGGGGGGCGACAACACGATTAGGCGGGGTACATTTCTGCAAGAGGGAACACATGCGGTGCTAATGAATTACCGTTTCGTACGACCGTAAACAAAAATGCATATCGCACATTTCACTATGGTGATGAATAATTCATTATTGAAATATGAGCCAACAACATTGGAAACACAGAATTGACGGCGACACGGGAAGTATATAGTGAATAATATGAAGCGAGGATACGGTACCTTTCCTACAGTATACTTTGTGCTTAATTATTAAGAGGTTGAGATTGTGGCACAAAAACGGGCAAATGGAAGTTATACAGATATCTGTCCCACATAAGTTTTCATCACCTCTGTACTCTTGTGAAACGCAGTGCGTTTCTGCGGGAAATGTTATGACACATGATTCTTATATTTATGCAAGGAATATCATACTGAATTTTTCAGCAATATTAACGATCAATCTGGGCCCAGATATCAGATTATATATTATATAAATATATATATATATATAAGTAGTATTATATAATAAATATTATGATAGAGATATAATATATAATAGATTTATATATATAAATATATAATTATATAGATATAGATAGATATTAATATAATATATAAGTATAATATATATAATATATATATATATATATGATAATATATAGTAAATAGGTATATATTATATATAAATATAGATATATAATATATAGTATAATATATATATATATATATATATTAATGATGGGACGAAGATTGATTAGTAGTTTATTTTATTTATCAGTGTTCCTTGAAGGATTGATGTGATATTATATAATTTAATTATTGTTGAGTTCCTTTTTTTTTATTCATAAAATACTACAAAGTTGAATCAAGATAAGAAGCAGAAATATATATATATAGTACTATATATATATATAGTATATATATGATAATATATTAGTATAATTATAATAGATAATAATATAATATATATATATATAGATATATATATATTATACTATATACAAGTATAATATATATATATAATTTGACAATTTGGTTTGAAAATTAGTTTTTAAAGTTTGTTTGGAAATTATTTTTTTTGCTTGATTTCTTTTTTCTAAAAAATTACTGCACCATTTAAGCCATTTCTGAGTGTGAATATCATTTATTACAGATTTAAAAAAAAAAATCGGTTCGGAACTCCCCTTCCTTGTGTGAATATATGAAAAAAAAAGTGTCGCATCACAACTGAGTTATCCAATCACTGATATTTTAGTTTTACCCTCCAGCGAAGCATAAATGAGACTACTGGAAAAATCTGAGATATAATTGGAAATAATACAATTAGGAGTATAGAAGTTGAAAAGTGATATTTTAATTAAATATCATGCCTTCATACACTTCATACTGATATGAGAAAAATTTGTGTATGTAAGCTAGAAGTGCAAGACTAGTATGAGGATGAGTAAGGAGAGGTGAAGTGGAGACGCACGCAGAGATATTATATATATCACTGTACATATAATAATAATAAATATATATATATGATGATATGTTGACGATAGTTTTAGTAAGTGAGCTATATATAGTATAATAGATATATATTAGTAGGATGCTATATTTACTAGTATATAGGATAGAGAAGGTGAGCGTATGTAAAATGATAATACAAATATATTTATGTAGTACAATTATATAAAATAATATAATAGATATATTATATACTTGGATACATATTTTTACATATCAAGTTACGTTCAACCTCCGTTTTACACTTGTAATAATAAAATATAGATCAAAGATTCAATAATAAAAAACCGAAATCTATGTTAGAAAAAGATAATAAGAAATAAACATATAGTTTAATATAATATAATATATAAGTAGAATTAATATTGCATACATATATACATTCATTTATATCAATAAGTAATTATGGTTATACATATACAATTATATATATATAAATATATAATTAGTTATATATATTTGAGTGATATAAATAGTACAGAAGTAGTAGGGATCATATGGTATATTACATATAGGATGAGTAGTATAATATAGTGTGTGTGTGGTGACGGGTGAGTTCTGTGTGTGGTAAATCTTGCATAAATCTTTATAAATAAATAAACGAAAAATACATTTCTTTACTTTATGAGTTGTATGTTATTTTGTTTTATTGAAGTGTTAATTGATTATAGTTTGCCCGATCAGTAATAAATATATAGATAGAGATATATATATAATGACATATACTGATTATATATATATATATATATAGAATATTTAGTTCATATATTATTTACGAAGTAGGAAGTTACAATAGATGATAGTTAGGTAGTAAGACTAATATTGTGATATATACTAGTAGTAATATGTAAATAGTATTTACTATATCATATTAGTATAATCAGTGGATGACTGTCCAGTAAAAGTTTAGATTTATTTAAATACATCAGGGATCATTAGCAATACTCGCTCATCGTCTCTCTCTACTTCTCTCATTCGCATCTCCACCATCTCCTCCGTCGCTTCGAATCCGCTTATCTCTCTATCTCTCTCTCTCTCGTCTCTCTCTCTCTCTACTCTTCTCTCTCCACACCTACTCATTCTCTCGTATACTCTATGACGTCACTCATGTAAATACCATAAGTAGCTAAGTATTTATAGAGAGAATATATAGTATAGCTCAGTATAGAGATGAACGTGAGTAAGAGATAAGAGCGTTGGTCTAATACAATAAGTAGTATACTATTATGGCATATATTGACGAGTAACGATTAACTGGTTTAAGTGTATACTACTGCTGGGTTAGCTTATAATCCTAATATATAAGAGGGACTGCGAGTGATATTGAGCAGGCGAGTATTAGGCGTAATAAATATAATGATTACTAATCGTTGGCCCTAAAAGCTAAATCTCCTTCGATTTGGCGACTTGCGGTACATAGCTAGTCACTTCTTTTTTGAGCATGTGAGAGCAAACAAGGAAAAGAGATTGATAGAAGAAGAGAGTGAAAGAATGGAATAAGAGACAAGAATAGATAGGTACTAATAATGTCACAGGGAGATTATAGTACTCTATGAGAGTTGAGTATATATCCTAAATTAAATATAATGTGTTTGATTAAAAGAAATTATTTAATAGGCAACTTGTCATTAAATCGTATGAGTGATGAGTCATAGTTTTAAGTTTTATTATATTGTGGCTCTTTATATTATAGATATTAATATATATAATAGATTTGAAGATAATATATTGAAATATTGGAATTTAAGAAGTATTTTATTATTATCTTTCATCTCTCTAAAGGTGATTAGATTGCTCTCAGAAATAGTTATTTTTAGATTGTAGGGATTCGAGAAGAATATAGTATTGTAAATGTGATTACTAGAGAGATTATTCTAGTCCACGAGTCACGAGTTATAGCGACTGAAGACAGAAGAGTACCTTGCTACCTGTTGTATAAGAAATATCTGGAATGTAGGTTAATATAGAACATAAAATTCCAAAATTACACGTATGGGATGTCTTACAAATCTTCGTATTGATATTTATAGTTTAAGATAGATCTATTCGTCATATGATATTACTTGGAGATATGTTGTGATATACACAATATTAGAATGCTAATATAATAAATAAGAACGATAAGAAAAAAAGAAAGAGAGAGAAGCTGCATAAGTTATTTATTAATACTCGTCAAAATCTCATAGACAATGTTGAGAGATAGAAGAAAGATTGAACTATATCGTTGTCTCATCCACATAATAAACAAGACGTGAGAAGACCTCCGCGTTCCCGCCGAGTGTAAGAGTCGCTGTGACTAAATGACAATAATAAAAAAAGAAATAAATAATAATAGACCAGTTATATTTATTATATAATTCATATGAAACTCATTATATTGATATTAAATCTATATAGAAACTTATAAAGTGTTACTAGATCATATATATTTAAATAAATAGATAAATAATACTCGCACTATATTTAATAAATAAAATATATAATAGCATAATATATTTTATTATATCATGTAAAGGATTCTCTTCTGTAGTTAAGATCTTGTAGATATAATAAAATATTTATTTGAGAATTAACAACTCTTAGGAAGTTGAGTTTATTCTCGCTTTTTGCACACGGATTTTATTTATTGATAGATGTATGAAAAAGTGTGACGTAATGTATAGTATAATTGTAGAGGAACCTGTGATTTAACCTTTTTATGAGTTTACTCATAAGCCATAACTACGTCAAGATTTGATATGAAGAAAAACCTAAATTATAAGGCAAATAACAAATAGTGATAGTAGTATCATAATACTAGATTGACGTAATATTATATTTTTGTATAATGTAGTATATACACTATTATGAGTATAGTATATTATGTAATCAAGATAATTAGTATAATAATGGACATCTACATTGAAACAAGCTGCATAAAAGTAAAATTTTGTATAAGACTAAAAATAAAAAATTAATAATAAAAGTAAAATTATATATAATGAATTTTTAAACTAATTAGTTCAGATGTAGTAATAAGGTATTAATAAGAATACCAGTACTAAACCAGTAGTAATATATTAGTAGACCATACAATATCTTATACGCTGCACAGCTCTATTCGGGGCTAAACAACTTCGTGTCACTCCCAAAAGACAGAGTTCTTTGCTCTTATTAAACGACCGTAATTTTCATCTCTCGAGAAGCGAGAGTTCGTTTCGTGCTCTCACTGTCTGGTGTTTAGTGGAACCGCGAGCCAATCAGATAAACAGAAATGGCAGTCACACAGTAGGACATATTTTTATATATTGATCTTAGTATTTATTTCATGCACGTATAGGTGAACTAATAGCAATGAGTAGCCAAAATTTGTACACTCACAATGCTGATAACCTAATAAGTGGAAATTTGACCCCCATCACAATTTCACAGCGTAAAACCAACACAGTCATAGCGCAAGAGAACATTCGAATGTATCGAGCAGTATAATACTTAATACGATAATAAAACATTAACAAATGAATAACACACTGGAAGTCGCTCGTACTGCTATGATTCATAAGCATATAAGGTAAGTTGCGCTGATAATGTTCTTGAGGATGCACAATCGCACGTCTAGGCACAGACTCTTGGGGCGACTTTAGATATTTATCCAAATGCGTTTGTTAGCCCGAAGACACGGGTCTCTGTGCAAAATTTGAAGAGCCTTTCAGGATAATCTTATAGTAGATAAATCTCGTGATAATTTAACTCTGAGTGAGTATAGAGTGGATTACATGTGCAAGCTAACACAGAATTTCCCCCTTGACCTAAGACACTCCTCATCGCACTAATTGTAGAGTATCCCCAAAATAACAACCCCACAATAATCATATGGTTGAGTAGTGTGTTTTTGTAGGTGGGCACATAAAGAAATAAGCTTAATTTATGTAGTAAATTAATCTTGACAATAATATATAATAAATTAGTGTATCTATTTTTTGGTACCGGATACAACTAAGTAATAAATATGCATTAAGAATATGCTAAGAAATCTTATAATTATAAGTATAGGTAATCTGATTCGATATAAATAATGAAACATATGATATTGTAATAATATTCTCATAATACTCATAGAAAGATAACACCTTATATATATGTTGCTTGAGCTTAGCTCTCTTTCGCTGTATAAATTAATTTTGAAGAGTAGAGATTAATAATTAGAATTAATTAATAATTAATTTCATAATCTGGATAATAAACGTCATGGAGCAATTTAATAGTACACTCGAAAGCTTAATAATGATAATATTTAGATACTATATGTTCCGAGATGGAACAGTGACGTTATGTACACACTATCATATTAGATCCAGAGTATTTTACAATCCTTTACCCAACGGAGTAATCTGAATTAGTAGACTTTGTGTGAAATTTGCAAAAACTCACAAAAAGCTACATTAACTCATAGAAGGGACTCATAATAAGTGGAGACGACTTTATAGAATATGAAAGCCTTCCTGGTCGCAGAGTGAATATTTACTATATTATTTTAACTCTAAACTTTAGTCTCGAAGTCTCATTATTGTATAAAAACATCAATATAGTTATAGATACACAATCAAGTCCTCACATAAAGATGTCTATTTAGAAATTAAACAAGTTGATTTACTTGAGATTAGAAGGAATAAAACATCAAATAAATTTCAACTTAGCTTAAACATAAGATGATAAGACCGATAAACTTGACTCTGTAAAAAATTAAATTTATCAATCAGAAATAGCATTTCGATGAGCATAATTATTAGATTGACATGAAAGCTTAAGATAAAGAGTATAAAATTTAGAAGTCATTATTATTATTAATGTATGATGAGCGAGTTTGTAAATTTATTTATACACAAAGTCTAGATGTTTAACTAAATATTGTAAATTTCTAACCTTTTTCACTAAAGGCATTATAGCAGAAGTTTAAAAATATGCTCAACGACATTTCAAAAAAAGAAACAAAAATATATGTAAATAAACGATAAAAAACATATATGAATACCAGAGGAGAACACTGGGAGCAAAATAGAAGCAAACAAGACTAGAGCTTCACATCTACGCAAGGCCGAGAGTTTCAACAAATGGATGAATCTCACATTTCAACGACTTTACTTGATTGGTCTATAAAATCTTCATTTTCATTTGAACATAAAAGCTTTCGTCAGACAACATTTTGATGAATAGAGACAAAACACATACTACGTACACAAATGAAGTATCTTAAAAAACTATGGTTCTTAAAAATTAATAGATCTTAAGTGTTAGTACTATCACAGTCTGAGATGATAGCTTAGAACTCAGATGCTAATACAGACATGTGAGTTTAAAAGTTTTAGAACTATTAACTATAAATAGAGGTTTTTGAACATGATGTTTCGACTACTATTGACACTAAAAAAAGATTATGATTGCCTATAAACATACAAACTAGTTCAGCACCAAGAATTCCAAAAAAGTTAAGTCATTCTCATCTTGGTTCTAAGAAACTCTATAAACTTTATTTAATCTCAAAGATAAAATTTAAGATTATTAAAATGGAAATGAGCCAGAAGAATAGTATGACATGATTCAAAAATAATTATTAAAAGTTAGTGGAAAGCGCAGAGATGGGTAATATACCCTAAAAAGCTTTGGTGGGTGTCAAAAAAAAAAAAAATAATATAAAAAAAAAAAATGTATAGTATGATATACTATATATTCAAAAGCATTAATACTATATTATATATTAATATATATATTATAATATATATGTATATATATTATGGTATATAGATTTTACTTATATAATATAATATAAGCAGTTACGCGGTATAATCGGTACAGGGTCGGAACCTGGAAATTTTCAAAGGTTGGAGCCACAGTCAGAGCGAAACCGGTCTCACTCGTATAACTATATAATATAATATAGCATATCAATTACTTCTCTGCAGAAACAAAAAGGTAACATCCTTAAAATATTTGTGTTAAATTGGAAGAAAATCATTGTACTGAACTACTACTAGACTACTAACTACTAATAATAATAATAATAATAATAATAATTATAATATAATAATAATAATTAATAATAATTAATAATAATAATATCAAGTCACTTAAGATCAATTCGTGGTTGAAATTAAATTTGCATGTTATTAACAGAGTAATCAAGTTTACTCGTGCAATAAATTAAAAACATTTTTAGAATTAAAATAACTTTTATTTTTATTTTTCTTCATAAAAATATTAATATTTTAATTGATTATTACAATTACCACCACTCACGGCAGAGCCTTTTTCAAGGAGGGGTTGGTAATTTGAGGAAGCCTGCATATGTTATTTTGTGCTTTATCGCTTTTTAAGTTGTATTATTACTATAACTTATATATCTATATATATTAATATGATATAGATAAATATAATTGTTTAATCTTTAATACGACGTTGAATATTAAATTTAGATATAAATATAATATTGATGTAATTTATCTATATTCTAGATAGTTCGAAATGCTATTATATTTATAATCTGTCTATTTATTTTATTTTGATATGGAAAATATAATATAAAAAAGAAGAGTGATATATATATATAATAATATAGTGAAATAATTATATAATATGTTATATAATATACATCTCACAGCTATTATAATATATATATATATATATATATATGATAAAATATTATATTTTTTATTTATAAATGCTAAATACTTTCTTATTCATATTTTTATAACACTTAACATTTATCTTGTTATTATTCCTTTTCCTGGTTAGGAAGTGTGCGTGTATATTTCCTGATTTAATGTGAAGTCATATCCCGACGAATATGATAAGAGTCTTTCTTTTCAGTTAACAAAGCTTTTGCCTTTAGTAGTTTTTTAGTTATATTAAACAACTAACGCTAAATTGTCACATATATCTGTATTATATTATTTTATAAAAAGTTGATGAATTATGACTATAGCTAATCTTGACTGACTATAGCTAAGAATTTCTTGCTAAAAATTGTGTTGTTAGTTTACATTATGACAAATCTATGCTTTAAAATCCTAATGGTTTAATAATGTTATTTTCTGTTGGTATATAAGTAAGTATTAAAGAAATTGCATTTGTATACAACAATAGTGCGGAGTCGGAACTTAGGGTAGTTAGCGGTAATGTTCTTTTACCATTTTCGAAAGAATTTTTTGCTTCAAAAGTCAATCTTATTCCTTTCTATATGAAATGAGAACCTTTTAGGTGTGTAAATAATTACTTTAATGATTATTAGTTTTTCTCCTACCTAATATATATATATATTATATATATATATAATATATCATTTACATATATATTATATATTCTCCATAAATATTTGTAATATATATATAAAGTTCTACATTATATATGTGAATCTTAGGTATAGAAAATCTTCTTCATTCTTTTCTTTTTTCATTTTTCCAAATAATTACTCATACCTTTAAAGAATTTAGTAACAAGCGGCAATTTAAGGTTTAAGTAATGCCCGTCTTCCATTGGACAAGTTAATTTGAGTATGAAACTGCTGTGGTCTTAATGGTTAAGAGTGTACGAGTTTTTTTCATAGTATTATTTTATTAAATAAACTTAGATAGCTATAATTGCCTGTTGTAAATGTGGATTAGATTGTTCTTCTGCATTTGCAAAGAGAGAATGGTATTGAATTCGTACAACAGTTCTCAAAATTTTAAAAATGGGAGGAATCCTATAACTCTTCTGCGAAAGAGGACATACCTTAGAAAGAATTTCCCTACTAGACTGAAAAAAATCGCGAAGAGCTTTGCCAATTGTCGCATTAGCATATTGCAGTTTTTGTACAAACATTAAGGAGGCGTCGTATCTCTGATTTACTTGACCCAGGACAAGCATTGAACTACGATTTAGCTCAGAACAACTAAACAGTAACGAGCATGATCTTGGTAATGTAATAATGGGGTCAGATGAATTAAACGTATAGGTATTTTAAGAAATTGCATCTTGCATTATTTGATTGTGAACCTTATATAAAACGAAAAAGAGGTATCGGCAGCAGTCTTGTTGCTTCGTATAATAGTTTCTCGGACACAGCTGGGGCTCAGTTTGCCTGAGGAATGCTGTGAGTAGCATAACATATGCCTCATTCTATATTGTACCCATTATTAAACAAGGAGGAGTGGAAAGGTAGCGTTATTATCTATCGTCACGTGTTGATGTCTAGTCTAGGAGAGGTGTGAGTGCAGATGCCGTATAAACAGTCACCTCATGTAAACGCAAACAGAGAAAACATCAGAACTGTACCCTTAAAAATTGTTTGACGGTGACAATTTTTTTAACAGAATAACCACCTTGCCCCACTAGTCTTTGAAACATTTACCAATGTGATTCAAAGGTAACTAGCTGTACGAGACTTGTCTTCAATTAAACGTGATATTAAAAATGAAAATATTGGAAGACAGCGAAAAAGATTAAAATATTTGTTTTAAAAAGAAAATGTATAAAGAAATTAATAAGTGGAAATGAAAACTCTTGAAGAATGTTAAAAAATAAAATAAAAACAGGATACTACAATGATATATCATTTTTTAATTAAAAATATATAATTTTTTAGCCTAAGTTACTGTTACACGAGTATGTATATTTCCCTTCTTGTACTAATTATTTTTTTCTATTTCTGCTAAACTTGATAATTCTAAAGCGTTTTTAATATATATATATATATATAGTATATAATATTATATTAATATATAGTATATTATTTATATTACTATTATAAATATATATAGAAATAATAAGGTAATTAATATATATATATAGTAGTAATATATATATAATATATATTATAAGACCAATAATGCAGATTATATCATAAGTAAAATAGCCAGTAGTAAAATTAAAAGAGTATGACAGGGCAAACGATTTCGGGTTAGGATTGTGACGCGTTACAAGCCAAAAGATAAGAAGAGTTCATAAAGTCAAATAGCTATTTCCTCCAGGTCACCCGTTTTTGTTTTTTGAAGGGAAAGCCAATGCTGACGCGCAGAGCAAAGGGGACGTATCCCTAAACGTTTGTTCTATCTTTTATTTACTGTTGGGTAAGACAGCGCGCGTTCACACACACAGCACACACACACAACACCCAATATATAGTTATTATTATATATATTATATATATATATTATATATATATATATATATATATATAATATATATATATAGTATAATATAATATATATATATTATAATATAGTTTATATTTGAAATTAAATAATATTTAATTAAATAAATTTATATATTCGTGTTATAGTGATTAGTTAATGAAATAATATATATGATGTTAAATAATATATATATAATATATAATATATATAATATACTTATATATATAATATATATATATATTATAATATATATATATTTATATTATATATAATATATGTTAGATATATATATATATATAATATATAATTATATATATTATATATATATATATATTATATATATATATATATATATATATAATAATATATTATATATATATATATATATATATATATATATAATTTTACAATAACTTTGGGTAAACTTAGTTCTAAAATGTGACCGTTGTTTTGCGAGATCTTGCACAAAACTGTATATATAATAATAATTTTTTTATAAGTTTTAACCTAACTGGTTTAGTTATTGTGGCTGATTTGGGGTATCTCTTTCTCTTTACAGCTGCCTTATCGAATACCTATGGTATTAGGCACAGTCACTTCAGCCAGGCAGTTAAAAGAGGGACAGAGGGATGAGATAGAGTCCATAAGAGGTCCTTTCGTCTCGGCCACTTACCCACATTTTATGTCGAGTGAAGAGACCCATTATTCGAATTATGTGGAGGAAGGGAAAGGCTTTGCTTGTTCTCTTTGTCGTCATGTTGCGACTACCAAAGGCAGTTTACGGAGACACATACGAAGGCACACTGGTGAAAGGCCTTATCGATGTCAATATTGTCCTTATGGAGCCAGTCAGAAATCCGATTTAGATAAGCATGTTAAAAGGAGGCACTTGCAGTTGGTGCAAGGGCATGGCTCTGCTCAGAATGTCGTCAATCAAAGTAATAGTAATAATAATAATAATAATGCTTCATCTCTTCCCTGAGATTGTTATAAAGGTAGTCATTCATAGTAAGTGAAAATAGAAATAATGAATGGTACATGTTTAGATCAAAGGTTTTTAATACAATAAAAACTATCCCCCTGTTTCTCTCCCTCTCTTCCTGCTTTATAACATTGTACGAGACTAGAATAATTTCATTCTAAATGGTATTTTGATACTGATGTTTGGTTTTCTTTAAATCTATGAAGGGGGAAAGCAGCTTTACGACACCAATTTTTTTTATCTTCTCTCCTACAGTCACACCTACGCCCTCGGGTCCATGTGCCAATCCTTCCATTTAGTTGGAGTTGTTCCGATAATTCGGCCCTGTTTGACACGCCTTCTAGAGATATGCTTTTCGATCAAACTTTCCAGTGTCTTCTCTGCAGTGACCATCTCTCGACGAAAGGCAGCCTCGCAAGACACATGCGAAAACACACGGGGGAAAGACCCTTTAAATGTCAACTCTGTCCTTATGCTGCTATTCAAAAATCGGATCTTGACAGACACATTCGTCGTAAACACTTTAACAGGGACTTTCTATTACTTTAACCCAGTATATATATATATATATATATAAATATGATTATACTATATATAATATATATATATATATATTTATATATATATATATATATATTATATATATTATATATATATATATATATATATATAAATATATTTTATAAATAATATAATATATATATATCATACTAGTATTATATTATATATATTGAATATAAAAGTACATAGGCAGAGTTTTATATGTATTATATTTATGTATAATTTATATATATATAATATATATATACTATTATATATATATATATATATATATATATATTATATATCATTTTATATATATATTATTATACATATATATATATAGTTGTGTGTGTGTGTGTAATGTGAAATTGAATAGAAAACGAAATGTAAGTTGTTTTTAAATTAATAGAATGATTGAGAATATCTAGTGTAAATGTTTCTGTAAAACATAATTATGAGCCACAAGATATTGTGAAAAGAAAATTAATTAAATTTCACACCGATATTAATCAATTGAAATTTAATTTAAAAGCACAGAATCAAAGCCAGTTAAGCCACTTCGTAAAAATGTGTAAGCAGTTGTCCCATTTGTATAGAATAAATTTTTTTTTTTTTTTTAGTTTGAGTTTTTGAGGTATTGAAAGCGACCGTTGTCATCTTTGTTTCCTAGTAAAATATTCGAGGAAGATGAGAGGAAACTAGAAATCGTAGCATGAATACTTTAAACATTTATTTCTTCTTTTTGAGTTTTTAAAGACTTGATTATGTGGATCGCTCATATGAAAACTTAAATATTTGGGGGGGGGGGGGGGAAACATAAAATAGCCTTTGAATATTTATTTTATTTTCAAAGAAAATAATTTTTCCCAAAAAAATTTTATTGATATATATATATATATATATATATATATTAGTATATGATATTATATATAATATTTTATATATATAGATATATATATAATATATATATACATATACTATAATAATATTATATAATATATAATTAATTTAAATATAATATACTAATAGTGAGATAACTAGAATAATGAATATAATATAAATATAGATATAATATAAAATACTCGGCTTGGTAGAGAAAATTCACGACACCCAATTGAAGCAATATCGGGTGTGGAGTGTCAGGTTCCGAAGTGTCGAATAGTTCGTCCCTTTCCCGTCTAATTCACACAGGAGGTTTATCCAGTGTTATTTTAGTATTACACGTGGATTACCTACAGAAATGCGTAGTAGGCACTCTGCTTTCTCCTTATACCATTCTTACACCACATTACACGACTATGTACACTTTCTTTTAGCAATGGTAAGACGTCTATGAAAGTATAAATCATATATCCTTGAAGATGTTGGGAGGGGATGTCATTCAAAGGCCTCCCTTCCCCTTCCAATCCCCATCACCGCTTGTCAGTAAGCATCGGTCTATGTATGATTGTGAGGTTGATGGTGCTAAGGAATTGCTAGTTTGCTCTTAATGTATTATTCTGATTATTTCATTAATTTATTATGTGCAGCGTTTTTTAACACCCCCCTCACTTCCCCTAGATTTTATCTCAGACTCAAATGTACTTTTCTTCTCGTTAATCAAGACTTGTAATTCTTTGTTCCCTTTATTGATGATTACTTTCTATAATGTCAATTGTTTTGAAAACTGGACACGTGGCCTTTTTAAGTATAAACGAATATTCTCCAACTTGAGTTTTTTATTTTAACACCTGGCCTTTTATCAAGGCATATATATATATATATATATATATATATATATTATATATTATATATGGTATATAGATATATATATATATATATATATAAATATATAGTATATATATATATATATAAAAATATTATAATATATATAAATAAAAGAAATATATTATATCTATATTTATAATATAGTATATATTATAGTATATATACTACCTATATATTATAAATATAATTATATATATATATAATATATGATGTATGATATATTGATATTATTATAATATATGAGTTCATGTTGTGATTTGTAGGCATCAAGGAATTAAAATATTTGCAAAGTTGTCTGGAGACTGTTGTGTTTAATTAAAATATTAGAGAGTTCTTTCACACGTAAACATTTGACAGAGAGATATAAGTCCTTATTTTTTCTCTCTCTCTCTCTCCTACATGTGGCATACTGCCTCATATATCTTCTTTATGGAATTGTTGTCATTCTTTCTCTCGACAAGAACGTTGTGTCTCAGAGCAGCTGATAATCTCTTTATTCATTTTTTTTATGTGCAAGACATGCGTATTTCAACGCTTCAGTCTAAAATCATTAATGACGGATAAAAGTGTATAGTTAAGGAATAGTGATGTAAAAAAAAGCTTATCCTGGATTAGAATTGGAATAATATGCGTATCCTAATCTCATAATATACACATTTGAAAAGCTTCTGCTTTAAAATAATATTTAAATAGAATATTTACGTTATTTAGTATAGCATTATCTTACTTTTTACTATTTACACCTAAAGCTACTTTATTTTGCTATTTTATTCGCCATTTAATACTTGGTGTAACAAACCTTGTTACTTGAGTTAAAAATTCTTTATATTAAAAAAAAAAAAACCTTCAAAATGTATGACGCTGGTTTATTTTTCTCGCAGTTTGGCTCTTTCTACGAGGAGTTACTAAGCGATGATAATACTTCGTCCTTCGCCGAAGAGATTACTCCCCCGGTTGCGGCATTTTCTTTCCAACGCAAAAGAATACCTGCGGATGTCCACGCCGCTGCCGTCACAGCTTCCGCTGTCGCCATGCAAAAGGGCTCGTCATACTTACAGTGCCCTTTGTGTCCAAAGAAGTCAAAAAGGAGAGACCACCTGCGTTTACACCTTCGGACCCATACAGGAGAAAGGCCGTATGCGTGTTCCTTTTGTCCTCATAGAGCTTGTCAGAAAAGTGATTTAGATAAACATTTAAAAACTCATTTAAGGCATTGAGTAGCTGTGTAAAATGTCATTCACAAACACACACACACACATATATATACCGTATATATATATATTAATATATATATAATATATATATATATATATATAATATACTATATATATATGTATATATCAATATAATTCTATATAATATATATAATTTTTATATACTCATATAATATATATACTAATATATAATTATATATGACAGCTGTGCATGTCTAGTGGTTCATTCAACATTTACCTAAAAAATGGTTCTGACACCTTTCAACTCTGGTCCTCTGGCTGTTAATTTTTATATCGTGGTTCGTGGAATCCTTTTTTAATCTAATTTGATTTATTATAATTATTATTATTATTATTATTATTTTTATATTATTATGATTAATTATTAATATAGAATCATATTGTTAATTTATTTAACTTATTTGATTTATAGTATTATAATATTAAATAATACCGCGTAATATAGAATATATTAGTGAGTATAATAATTAGGTATATATTATATTTTATATATATTATATAATATTTTAGCAATAATATATATATATATAGACTATATCATATAATATATCCGTAATATATATATATATACCCAACGACAACTCTATATAATATAATATATATAATAAGTAATATTCCTCCTACCTACTATAATATAGTTCTTAGCTTTCATCTTTAGCAAATTTTAAAATCTATGTATCATATTAAACTTTATGTATTATGTGTTTATAGATTTTAGGTGATCAACGTTATTTACACGAAAACAGAATGTAGATGAAGGAACACATAGTCATAGGCCTAAACAATTAAATCTCACTAATGAAAGCGATTAAATGTTTAGTACAAATAGTAGTATATATAGTAATAATAAGATTTATAGAGTATACTTTTATATATATATATATATATATGCTTATATAGTATATATATAATATATATATATATATGCTTATATTTATATATATATATTATATATTGATTTAAGTTAATATTGATTTTAGACTTAAAAACAAGAGACAAGCAGTGTCTTATTAGGAATGCAAATCGAGATGACACTTTATATGTGTAATATTTTATTTTTGTATACCTTGGACGAAAGTGTGTTCTTATTTGATGTTTGAAATATGTGGGTACTTTATTCTAATAAGCATGTGATTTTATATTACTCTGATCCAAAACAAAACATGAGAAAAAAAACTGTCTCAATACTTGACAGTCGAAGTACAATTTCGAAAGTATTATTTTTTTTTCTGAGATTCTTCTCGAGAGTGCAGGTAATAAAAAAAAATTGTTCCTGTTATCTTAATATCTTAATTTAAACGTGTATGAAAGTTTGTGGTTCTTTATCGAGTTTGTTATTATTCCGTTGGTTATGAATTATTATTTTTGTTTGTGACATCCAAATAAAAAGCAAACATTTGCACTTACGTCAATCTTCTTCTTGGGGCCTATACTCTATGGACAGTGGTTTCCAAACAGGGGTGCGTCTGAAAACCAGGGGTTGTCATAGGGCAGCATCAAGAGTGAAGAGAAAACCTTAAATTTTTATTTTTTAATGATTTTACACATAGTGTTCCAAAAAAATTTTCAGTGGTAAAAGTTTATTATATATATATATATATGAATATATATATTATATATATAATATATATATATTATATAAACTATATATATATGATATATATTATAATATATATATATATATTTATATTATATTATATATATTAAATATTTAACTATTGTGACAAGGATATGGGATTGATGATGTGAGTGTCTATGGTATTGGAATCGTAATTTTTATTATAATTTCATTGGGGGTATGGATGAGGATGGCGTGACTAAAGAAAAATATATAAAAGATTGGGTTCCTGAAACTTATGAGGATGGGGCATTTTTTACCGCCATTCATAACCAATTAGAGTCAGAAGAACGATAGATAGATCAATGAGAAGTTTATTTTAGATGTTTTTTTTTGTATATTATTAGTAGATTGTTTTATTATCTAATGATATGTTATGATATATATTTGATAATTTCGGTTACAACTTAAATCTTTGAAATTTTTTTTAATATGAGAGACTAAATACCTAACCTAGAAAGTGGTTTCTTATTCCAAAATGTTTGAAAATGAGGAAGTAAATAATAAATAAATAATAAAAAGAGTGGTTTCTAGTTTCATTGAGCAAACTGTGGGTACGGGTACAACAGTACGTTGGAGAGTTGGAAACCGAGTTCTACACATAGAGCGCGACTCGCTATCTATACTTGAATGAGGGAGGAGTTGAGAAATGCGAAGACACGTCAACTTAAGAGAAGATGGAATTTAAGTTGTTTGTTGTATTGACGTCATCTTGAGTAATAGATGGAGTATGATGCAGGTGTTACAGGTGGCGTCATTCTTGATAGATACAGTGGAAGTGAATCAGTGCTCGTCACGAAGGGAGAAGTGGAATTTGTGGCTAGTTGTTAAATGCATGTCATTCTTGAGCTGAATGACGCAGTCAAGAAATAGGAAAAAAGTGTCGCAATTTTGACCATGCTGCATTTTTATCTCACAAGGGTATTATATATTATATGTAGTGATATATAAATAGAATATAATATATATGATTATATAATATATATAATTATAATAACTATATATACGATTTATATATATTATATATTATAATGATATATATATATATAAACTAAATTTTTAATTATGATATTAATGATAACTCTCTAAAACTATTGCAAACTTTATGTGTATATATCATATTTAAATAAATTATATCTTATACAAACTTTTTTTTAATCACTTAATATAATAATATAATCTATATAATATAATATATATTTATATAATTATGTTATTATATTTATATGTGTGATATCTATGTATTATAATATATTATATAAATATATAATAATAACTAATATATAAATTATATATATATATATTATATAGATATATATTATAAGTGTGAGTATGTACTCACTTTATGATATAATAAACTGTATAATATTCAAATTAATAATAAAAAAGGATATTTTTAGATATATTTTAATATATAATATATATAATATATATATTAAATATATATATATATATATTATAATCATAATATATATAATAATATAATTTATATATTATATATATATATATATATATTTTGCAATTTTTTAAAACTGTGTTAAAAGTTATTTATTAGAGAGAAAAACACTATTTGAATTATTCCTATAGATTTTTTTGCATGAATAGTGTTTAATTTTACGTTCAACTGCTTTTGTATGGGATAGAATTAATAGTTCATTACACTCGTCCACATATCATTTTCTAAAGGACTCGAGGAGTCGGGGGGGGCAATTTTATAACGGAGAAAAATATCACGTAAGCATTGTTTTCAGAGACAATTTGTGCATATTATTTTCGATTTTACTATTTATCTTTTAAAAAGATATTTTCACATTTAAATTTAGAAACAAAAGTAATATGAGAGTCGCTAAAAATAATAGCTAATGTAAAAGATAATAATAATAATAATAATAATAATAATATAATAATCATAATAAATAATAATAGATATTTATAATTATATATATTATATATATATATTATATATATATATAATATAATATATATATATATAAATATAAATATAACGATAAAAAAAAAAATGATAATATAATATATATATATATATTATATATATATATAATATATATATATATAAAATATTCTTCCATTATACTCGTTGATTTATTTGATAATCTCAGAGTTTTTAATTTGGGTAACGATATGAGTTGGTATCATCTTGAACTGAGACCAATGTTTACCCTATTATTAATAGGGTAAACTTTGCTGGGACAGACTCGGAGTAAAATGTAAACATCTCATCTGAGATTTAAAAAAAAAAAAAATTTATTGCTAACTAATAAGTGTATAACTTTGTATGCTTTTAGTTATTGCTCTTTTATTTTGGATATTTGTTTATATGTAAATATTTATTAATGTTCGGGGCTATGAAATCGTTTTTTTCTTTTTTTTTTAAAGTAAAGTTCGTACCTTCCGGGCATTCGAGGAAGGAAAGTTATAAATAGGAAGTTTCTTTCTAGAATCTGTATGAGGAAGGGATCGAAACTGCAGAACGAAGTTAGCTCGTGGCTCACGTGTACCTTTAAGCCACGCCACGGCAGCGGAAAATATGTTTATTATTAAATTTATAATATATATTATTAAAACTTATTTTTAGCAATCGAAATATGAACTTTATCCTTTCTATGATATCATTTGGTCGTATTGTTATTACAGTGCCATCCTCTTCCTTCAAAACATCCTCTCCATCCTCCTCCTCTAGGCCCTGCTTTCTATGGGCTATTAGGCGATTCCATTTGGAAGCAGGAATGCGGCGCGGAGCTAACTCCCGAAGAAGAGCATCCTCCTCCTATTCATCGGAAGACCCCGGAACAAATGTTCTTTTGCGAATTTTGTGGCAAAATGTTTCGATGGAAAACGAGTTTCAACATTCACCGTCGCATTCACACAGGGGAAAGGCCTTACAGTTGCAAGCATTGTAACTACAGCGCTAGAGATCTCTCCACACTCAAGCGAGCAGCCAATCAAAATCTCATGTATCGGATAATGATACTCTGTAATGCTTTTCTCACCCTGGTTACGCGTTTGGTGCTGGTTTCTTACTTTAGGCTATACTTTTAGTGGTGGTCTGTGTATATTTTAGTTAATAGTGTTGAAAGAGTATATTAAAAAATCTATTATTATTGAGAAATTAGTATCCTTTTTGGATAGCTGTTGATGGTATATATATATATAGATTTAATTTGAGATCATATATATATATAATATATATATATATATAATATAATAAAGTATATATATATAGATTATATATATTAATCTATATATATATATTATTATCAATTTATATATATATATTATTATATAAAATATTATATATGATATATATATTACAACGGATACTCACTGGTATATATATTCATTATTACATGTATAATTATATATATTACACGGTTTAGGTAATTATATTATGTAATAAGTTATATAATGACTGATATATATCATACTATTAAGTATTATATAGATATAAAAATAATTTATAAAGTATTCATTCACAAATTATATTGATTTATATATATATATATATATATAATATATATATATATATATATATATATATATTTTACACGGTATATATTTTTTTATATTTAGTAGATGCTCATGATGGAAGATATTAGTTGAGCTCTCCTCATAATCTTTAAGGATTCTAAAGGGTGAAAGGACCACTTGAGGTGTTACGTAGGGTGATTAAAACTTCTTACAATATGAGGCGAGTGCCATTTAAATTTAGAGATGGAAGGGGCCAAGATTCGAGTAGATGTTTAATTTGGTTTTAGGCAATACTGGAAAGAATAGATTGGAAATTCGTTTTTCATGTAAACTGAATTGGTATATTAGATGCATAGTTTATTTTTTTTTATATTATAGTCATTCTATTTTTTTAGTTAGAACGAAAGGATAAGAAGGGGAAAATAAGGAATAAAATTGAGGGGAGTGTAGAAAATAAAAAGAGACATGAATTAAAAGAGGGTTTGAAACAGCTTATCTAAAGCAGGATATACTTTTCATGTTAGAAGGAAGATGCCAAAAGTTTTATTTAAGAACGATCGAGAGAGATGAACTAAGTGAAGTTGTGTGAATGAACAAATTTGTTAGTCGATAAAAGTTAAGGAACTTTGTTCAGGAGGTTTTGAAAAGTTTATTATTATAAGAGGAAGAGGGGAGGTGAAATGATATTTTGATGGCACTTGGAAATAAAATAATGGATATCTTAAATAAAATAGGGAAAAAGAATGAGGGTATTCAAGAATAAAAATACCATTAAAGAGATACGAGTCAAAAGATATTTATATTTCACTTTGGTGATAAGTATATTTAGATGTATTTACATTATTCATCTCTTAAGTATGCAATCTACTTATTAAATTAACCTATTTTCTACTAAAGCAACCTCTTTTTTTAGTTAAATTCTTTACAATATATATTTTTGTTAATCACACTTTTTTATTTTAAATAATAATCGTGATTCCGATTGAAATAAAATATTAAAAATTGCTTCCATTAAAGCTTTGTTTAGCTGTATACTTTTAAAGCAGGAAACTTTTAATCGTTATAAAATGAGATGAAAGAAGATTCAGATTTTTTTTTTTTTTTTTTAATTATTCTTTATGAGTAATCAGATATTATTGGGTTTAAAAATACTGATAAGAAAAAAAATACTTCATTAGGAAAATCAAATGTCAATAAATAATAATAATAATAATAATAATAATAATAATAATAATAATAATAAAAATTGTCCTCATTTCTAAGATATTAGTGTGTGTGTGCGTGCGTGCGTGCGTGTGTTAGTGTGTGCGTGTGCGTGTGCGTGTCTAAAAGATTCGGCGATGTGTGAAGCTAGTCGAATATCTATACAAAATTCTGCAAATCTCATTACTCATATTTTAAGAGTTCGAATTTACACCTGAAAGCTATATTAGCAATGAAAATTATTATTATTATTATTATTATTATTATTATTATTATTATTATTATTATATTCTGGAGGGTGGAATATTTTTTAAAAAACCTATATGTTGTATTTGTTGTGATATATATATATATATATATATATATATATATATATATATATATATATATATATATAATTATATAGTAATAGTAATATATAATACATATATATATAATATATTAATTATATATTATATTATATATATGATAAGACTTTAAATTTTAATGAATTTATGAAGTCTTCCGAGCTCAGTAATATTCGAGTAAAGACGAGAGGGGTAACTCTCAGTCTACGAAACAATATATTTTCCCTCTTTCCCTCCTTCCCCTCTCTTCAACCCCTTCTGCTTCCCCGCCTTCCCTCCGAAATCCTTGCAATTTCTTTTCATTCAACACTTATTTTTTTATAAGTTTAAAATCTCCTTCTTCCTCAAAAATGTTGCATCCCAGGATATATATTTATATATATATATGTATATATCAATAAGGATATTATAATTAATAGTAGTAGTATATAATATATAGTATAAATGATTATATTACTAATATATATATATTATATAATACTATATAATATATACTTATAAATTATATAATATGAATTATCAGATATATATATATATATATTAGTATCTATATAATATATATATATATATATATATATAATTAAAGGCTATTATTAGTTATATTGTTTGTTATTATATTAGAAAACTATATAAATAAAATATAAATGTTATAAAATTATTTTTAAATATTTTATTTAAGGTAAAAAAAATAGTTCTTAAATATATAAAATTATATCATTTTAATAATGATATTTTATTTGTTTCCATGTTTTTTTTTTTTTTTTTTTTCAAATTTCATTGATTTTTCAAATTTTTTGAAATTTTTTAGAAATTTTTGGTTGTCAACAAAGAATCTAATTTGTGATTGACCAGTTGTTGTATTTGGAATTACGTGGAAGTGATAACACGTGATATTGTCTAAAGTTAAGAATATATTAAATATTATTAATAATTATATATATAGTTACTTATTTATTATATATACTATATAATTAATATAGTATTGAGAGATATATATATATAATATATTACACAATAATATATATATATAATATATATATATATATATATGATATATATGCTATATATATCACTCTATATATAATAATAGATACAGCACTCACGGGCACACTCACGGGCAGAGCCCTATCAAGGAGGGGATGGTGTTTAATAATATTTAAAATATTTGACGATAGTATCATGGTTAATCACACGCTTAGGAGAGTTATATTATAAAAACTAGAAGTTGGTGCTCACTTTCCGCTTTTTGACTTGTCCAGTTTGTTTATGTCTACACTTGCCTTTGCTCAGCAGCCTGGGTCTTCTCGGACTCTAAATTTAATCTTATGTGGTTCGTGAATCGTAAGTTTGTGTAAGAAGTATGACAAGAAAATCATTGGCATTTTTCTGGGATTTACCTGAGACTTCGTCATTCAAAGAGTTCAATTTTGTATTCTGTGCGTGACAATTGGGCAAACAAAAAAGAAAATTGGAAATATTTAATTGATTGATCAAAGGAAATATTTTGATCTATTACTGTGTAACAATCCAGGGGTTGTTTGTTCTTACTAGAAACGGATGCCATGAAGATGTATAATTTAGTTGCAAACTACGAAAAAATCTAATATTATTTTATAATTGATTAAAAAATAAAATAGAATATAAGGGAGGGTGCAGTTCTCCTTACATGACAATCAAAAGGTTGTCCTTCAAACAAGTTCATTTCCATACAAAATGAAGTCAAATTTTAATAGGGGTTTACCCCCCCCCCACCACCAGCTGAGTCAAAATGCTTAAAATATTTTCATCGATGTATGAGGTCATAATTGTCATAAGTATAGATATATAGATATATATATATATCATATATATAAATATATATACTATTATTATATATATCACATATAGTATATATAATTATATATATATATAGTACTATATACTATTATATATATTAACTAAAATTTATAATATTAATATTATACTATAAATTTAACTATATTATATAATATATATTATATATATATTATATATATATATTATGATGATAATGAATATATATAATAATTGATATTCATACGTATAAGATAATATCCAATATGTTATATAGTTTTATATTAAAATATATTAATTTTATCTAATATGTTAAATCACACATGATAATCGCGCAAACAGTTAAAATCATAGTACACGATACAGAACTCCTTAAAGTAGGGACACATTTAAGGAGTAATAATAACATTTTACATTGTAGATTTAGTAAATTACCAAAAAAATTTACTGCTAATAACATGAATTCATTCACCACCACTGGGATAATTATATATTTAATATATATTTATAGTATATTATAATATAACTATTTAAATATTATATTAGTATATATAATAATATTAACTTTAATATAATATATTAAGTTAATTATTATATAAATATAAATAGTAATAATAAATGTGAGAGCAATTAAATAAGTTATACGTATATATATTATATACTAATTATACTAGCTATATAATTAATTATTATTGGAGTATGAGACAAATGAGTTTTATTTCGTTTGCAAGCTGAAGAAGTTGGTTGCAGTCCTCAAGTAGTGGATGTCCTACAGAGTACTTATGTTTTTAAAAACCGTTTGCCATTTCTAGGCGTAACTGTGCACTCATATTTTTAAAGATATAAATCACAAAATTTATAATTTTTATGAATGCACGGAATTGACTTTATTAAAGAGTTCATAGTACAATTATATATCTCATTTTTGAGCTTCGCACTTACCTTTAAAAGCTCTAAGTCATAAATCACAGCTTCTTGTCATTTCAAACAGATGAGTTGCACGATGTTGGAAGCTGAAGAGTTGTCTTACTTTTTTAATTTTATAAAAACGTGATCTCACAAGTGGAGTTATGATGTTTTCACAATAGAACTCTACTCCGAACACATCTTAGTCTTCATACTGCCATCAACACAGAATTCTCAATTATTTTATTTGAACGGCGGAAAACTTTAAAAGAAATTGAATTAGCATTGTTAGTCTGGTGATAGAGTAATGGAAGTTGTGTCACACACAAGATAATCGTGATGGTATCTCGATAGAAATTCTCTGTTTCTCTCTCTTGAAGGGGTTGTATGTGGGTTTTCCATTAATGAAATGGAAAGTTTGCTTAAATTTAATCTTCAATTTATTATATAAAAATTACCAGAACAGGAAAAAAATATATATATATATATGATATTATATAATATATATATATATATATATCATACTATAATAATTAGGTTTAGATAAAGTATATTCACTTTTCCTCATATATATTTATGTGAGGTGAAAATAATATAATAAAGCAAGAAGTAAATTTTTTATATCTCGAACAGATTCGAAAAATGGGATAATGGATTCATTAGAAGGTTCTTCATTACTTTATACTAAAGCAAAAGTGAAATCCCCCGCAATGTTTCCATGGCTTTAAAGTCCCTGCTACCACAATCGGGTGTCGCCAAACAATTTCAACGATTTTTTTTAAGAACGAAGAGTCAAATCACCGCATGTGTGAACGAGGTATTTTTGTCGAGTGCTCGTTATGACGGATTTTGATGATACCAAGATACCACAAAGTTTTTCCATCGTTTGTCTGTAAAGTACACAACAAAAGGAGAATTATACATCTTGAGTGAAAAAGTGAGAGTGTTTGGCAGAAGTGATCTGCACCAGATAGTGTATGTAGCCGCCTTATTATTAAAGATAAATAGATTATTATAATCGTGATAGTTACGGCACCGAACAAACGATCATCACTCTATTATATTCATTACTAACATCTGACAATCATACCCCCCTATAAACATCCAGTGATACACATGTTTCTGGTCTGACATCTCTGATTCTTCGTTCTTCTAGTTCTCGAACTCCGCTCTTTTTCTGTCTCAATTGTCGGCAATCGACCTTTCGCTGGAGGGTAAAGTTCTTCTGTGTTCTCATTACTCTCCCACACGGTCGTTCATCTCTGCGCTCTCGCTCACCTCCGTCTGGTCCACATTGCGACTCTTCATCAGTCTGCCTACACGTCGACTATCTCCTCTCTATCTCTCGAGATAGGCATTCTCAACATCGGCACTTTCGTTCTTCTCTCATCTCTCTACTCTCTCTCTCTCTCTGGGCAGGCTGACCTTCACGGTCTTCTCTAACTCTATAGCAATAGGTCTCTTTTCTTTTCTCTTTTTTACAATCAAGGTATTAATTCAGGTTCTTCTCTTGTAAGCTTATTCGCACCTCTTCTCTCTAACTATAATTACTATTATACTACTATCTCTCTATATTTATACGGCTATTATATACTATGCCTTACTATATATATCTACTTACTTAGCTCTATAATATATCTCTCTCTTCTAGTAGTCTCTACTATCTATTACTCCTTACTTTCACTTACTCTTCTTACTCTAATATTATTATACTATCTTATCCTATATTACTCTTACTTATATATATGCATATGTATATATACTATATACTATATTTATACTCATAATATACTATCTTACTATTATATTATAATCCTTTCATTACTATTTACACCAAATTCTAGACCATCATTTTTAAAGATTCTTTGTTCACCACATATTTTAAATTTTTAGTTGAAACGAGCCGAAAATAGGAATTGAAGTGCTCCCTCAAATTCTCTCACAACGGAAAAAAAATTGTCAATAAATTGTCCCATATTTTATTTAATTATAATAACTCATTAATACAAAGAATTTAATAAAACAGCGCATACTCTCTTTCTCTCTCTTCTCTCTCTCTCTCTCTCTCTATACCATCACCTCTGGTAAACATCTTCTCTCTGTTTCTTTTCTACTTCACTTCCTACATCCTTTGTTCTCATCTATTACTGGGCGTACGTCTCATCTTATTCTCTCATACTTTCGTTCCGCCTGTCTCTTTTGGATACTTTACCCTCAGTATCTTGGACTCCACTTTCGTGCGTCTGTGACTCAAACTATGATAGTTGTGAATAACAGTTGTTCTCTTCATGTCTCTTGAGCGCGTTTCTTTAGACATCCTTTACTACACTCGCCATTACATTCCTCTTCTCTTTACAATAACTCTCTCCACGTATGATTGATCATCTACCGTACTTCTAGTGTTCATCATCTATAACACTCTGTTTTAATATTCTCAGATTTAATCTTCTCGGCAGTATCTGGATATTATTAACGTTCTCTGTGCCTTGTTCTCTTCTCTCTAATTAGTATGAAAAATTATTTCTTTCTCTCATTTATTCTCTATTTATTCCTTCATTATTCTATTCTATCTCTCTATTATTATTATTATTAGTTATTATTATCATTTAATTACTAATTATTATCTTTATTATATTATTATGTATTGATTTATTATTATATGATTATTATTTCTTAGCTCTCTTCCTTCTCTCTCTCTCTCTTCTCTCTCTCTCATCTCTCTCTTTCTCTCTCTCTCTCTCTCTCTCCCTCTTCTCTCTGCTCTCACTCTCTCTCTCTCCTCTCTCTCTCTCTTCTCTCTCTCTCGTCTCTCTCTCTCTCTCTCTCAGGTTGGTTGTTCTGACTTCTGAGGTGCCTTCAGAATTTCTTCACCCCACCCCAGTTGCTTGCTCTTTTTTGCAGGGTTCGCACATATGGAAGCAGGGACAATGTGATTGTCCCCAAGGTTTTTTTTCAGAAAAAACCATATTAAGAGAAGGATTACAGAAATAAAAAAAAATAATTAAGATGAAATGAATGTAAGTGCAGTTTTGAAGGTAAGATGGATTTAGCATTTTTGTTCTCAGATACAGAATCAACTGCACTAAGCAAGATTTATTGTTTGCCTGTGTGCATAGAAGTTGCAATGATTGGATAATTTTTTTTTCTGAAAACCATCCATCCATGCTCAATGTTATGCAAGCTTTGTCTTCAGTCAACTGACATTTAAGATTGTTTTCACCTTTATTATGAACCACGTCTGAGGGTGACCCTGCTAGATTTCTGTTACAGTGCAATTTGAATACAAACACAAAAATTGTATGCAATTACAATTAAAGCTGGAAAAGAAAATGAAAAAAAATTCCTCATTTTTTTCGGGTTTTAGGTGTGAAAAAAAAATGAAAAAACCAGGGCCCAGCGGACTTTTTAATTTTTTTTTTTGGGGGGGGGCGAACCCTGCTTTAGAGAGTTATGGTTCGCCATTGTATGGGGTGTTCCTCACACATCTGAGACGGTTCCATAAATATAACTCTCCTTGAGAAGGTGGAGTCTAGAATTTTCGTCTAATCAACTCTTCTTCTGTTTGAAATGAACTGTAAAGAAAGAGATAAAAACAAAAAAAAAAGTAGAGAAATGACCCTGAAGAATAGACGACTCACGTTTGTCTGCTCTTACTAATTCTTTAATCCCTTTCTGTTCGTCGAACTGTTACATCATTCTTTTTACTATCGTTATTGTAACGTTCACTGCTCTTATAAACTCTCCAGTCGCATACCTCCTCCATTGAGAAGGATTCGTGCGCGACACTCCTTTCTACACAGTCTCATTCTTTCTCTGTCCAACTCTCTCTGACCTGACCTCAGACTCAACCGATATGCTCAATCTTACATGTGTTACCCCACTGGTAAAGTCTGGAACGCAGATTAACCCCTTTGGAGATCTAGAGTTAGTACAGCAGAGACGGACTAGCGATGAAAATTCTATATTTTCCGATAAAGCAGAAGATTTTGGGGCATGGTGTCAGGCCTGATATATTAAATTGATGCTGGGGGAATATTCCGCTAACATCTGGGAGGGAAGTTGCAGGCTTCCGGTCTTGGCCTATTGAGGGAAGACATTTTTTTTTTTTTTTTTATTTTTTTTTTTGATTTACAAATAATGCATACTCCATAATCAGTATTTAACAACACCCTTGATTTTATAAAAAAAATCTAAAAAGTTAGTTTTACATTGTATGCTAAGAAGGAATGTAAAATAATAATAATAAGTAATAAAATAATAATAATAATAATAATAATAATAATAATAATAATAATAATAATAATAATAATAATAATAATAATAATAATAATATAATAATAATAGAATAATCCATGTTTCATATAAGTATTTTATATTTCTTCAAAGAAGATACTTCACTTAGAGGTGAAGATAAAAACTTTTTAAAATCCTAAATTTGGTTTTTCGTACCCAAGTTGATTTATAGATATTAGTATTATGCTGTTGAGAGCAGAACTTATGAGATTGAAGAGAGTATCTTGAGAGAGAGTATATAGAGTGTACATGACGACATGAGAAGTATAGGTTTGAGAGAGAAGATAAGATATGGGTACTGCGTAAGGAAAAAAGATGATAGAGAGAGAGAGTGAGAGAGAGAAAAAATTCTTTTCGGATAATAATAATTGTTAATTAGAATAAAAATTAAACAACTTGAGAATGCAAATTTCCTTATAACCTCTCTTGGCCGGGTTCTATTCCATTAGGGCAGGATTACGTAGTTCAGCAGTCAAATTTGTACCATCAAGCCAACCATTAATTAAGTTGTCCTTATTAAACTTTTAAAATTTTATCGATCAGATCGATGCCCATTTGGAGAAATGTCGATAGGTTCGGTTTAATGTCTAAAATGTAAATAAAATTACGAAGGTAATTTATGTCATCTCCGTTCGTCCTAATAAATTAGCAGATATTGCATGTAATGATTTGCTGTTCCAATTTTGTAGTTTTCTCTTTATTAACGATGAACAAAGAGGAACGTGTCTCCATCATGCTTCGAACTTAACTGTAGGAACATATCATTTGATTTTAATTTATGTTGTCTAAGTTAGCTAAGATTGTGGGGTCACTTTGTCACACTGGCGTATGTCGGATTTTCTTCCGGGAGTGGGGACGGGGGCAGTTTTTTTCTGTACTCATTTTTCATTGCATTTATTTGAAAGTTTTGATTTTATCAAAATTACGGAGATGGGGAGCTGAAGCCCCTTAGACCACCTCCCCTTGCGTATGCCATTGTTTATTCATCTTTTTTTTTTTTATTCGTTAGCTATCGTGTTTTTTTTTAAATATTTTATAGAAGAATGAAGTAGACTTTATGATTGGATGAATTTACGTTTAGATTATTTGGTAGGAAATGCCCGATGCCCAAATGCCCTTCTTGGCCGGAGAACGGATGCTTGATCAAGGAGGAGATTTAAATGTTTAAAGCTGTTTCAGAGATGATAGAATTAGTTAATTGTATTGTATTAGTTTTTTTTTTATTATTATTACATATGGTATTAGTATTTCAATTACATACTTTGTTATTTTACAATTGCAATTATTGGAAGACCATATTTTTCAATTTTAAATTCCTGTATTTTGTAGCATTACGATGAACTTCAAAACAGATAAAATTGTTCAACAGTTCCTTGAGTAAAAAAACCTTAAATCGGCGGAGTTATTATTATTATTATTATTATTATTATTATTATTATTATTATTATTATTATTATTATATGAGTATTATTATTATTATTATTATTATTATTAATATTTATTAGTAGGTTATTTATATATATATATATAATATATATTTAATTTTTTAATTTTATATATTATTTTAAGTATTATATATGAGTATATATATCATATAATTAATTATTTATAGTATTTATTATATATATTATATTAGGTAATTAATAATATATATAGTTATGATGGAAAGTGTTCCTTGGCTTTTATATAGTTTATTTGCCAGCTTCAAACAGTTTATTTAGTTACGAGTCAGAAGGGAAATTTCCCTTTGGTATTTTGAGTTGTTGGGATATTTTGGTACATTGTTGCTTTGGACTATCAGATTTGTTTTTGGAGTGAAATATGATTCTGGCGATGGTCAATAAGTGCTATAATAGTACTTCAATAATAAGGTCAGGCGTTTCAGATTGAATCGTATACGAAGATAAGAAGGAAATATATATAATATATATATATATAGTATGATATATATATATAGTTATTATATATATATATATGTATATTTAGTTATTATGTATAGATATATGTATATATATAGTAATAATGTATAGTATATTATTAATATATATTTTAGTGATTAAATTATCGTAGCTACATAACATAAATGGAGAAAGCTATTTCTTTTATTTAATAAGATCCTGACTTGTTTTCGTATTATTTTTTCGACCTAATTCGTTCAGCAGAATTTATTTATCTCTTAGAGAATGTATATTATTAAATTCATCATTAAATTAATTAAATTCGAGTGTAGAAATATTGTTTTCGTTTCTTCCTAGTTTTAATTATTTTGACAGGTTCCAATGGTAATCAATTTATCGTATTGCCTGATTATATTATATATATAGTTATTGATATGTATATATTTTGATAATATTATATATTATTATATATATTATTTATATGTGAGTTTGTTTATATTTTTTATATTATTACATATATAGGTTTTATTTTTATATATATTATATTAGTATAGGTATATGACTTTATTTAATATTATATTTTATATTTGTATTATTTATATATTTATATATTATATATATAGGTTGGCAGATATTTAATTTGGTTTGTTTTAATTTGGTTTGTTTTTTTTTAAAAAAACTAACGTTTTTTTTTTTTTAAATCAAAATGTTTTGGTTGTTGTTTTTTTATTTTTAAAAATTTACCTTGTTTTCTTTTTATTGTATTAAAGGTGTTTTAATTATTTACCAAATAACCTCCTTCGATGGTCCTAAATTTGACTATTATTACAAGATTGTTTATGATTATATCAGTTTATGATATATTGGGATATATAGATTATTATTATTATAGTATATAGTATAGTGTACAGTATTAGTAGTATATATATTCATGTATATATAATATTTTAGTGATATTTATTAAATATATTATTAGTTATATATATATGGTTTATTATGTGGTGTGTGTGTGTTGATCAAAAAAGTTTTTGATGGTAAATCAGGTGGTGTTGGGGTGGGTCGGGAGAAATATTGGAATGAGTATTAGGTGATTGTTCTCTGTGATGGAGAGAGGTATGTGTGTACAGTAACTTACTTTTTTTTAAAGCACACACGAGTATCATAGAGTTATACTAGAGTTGTGTAGGTAGAGAATGGTATGCGAACGTGAAAAGTATGATGTTGATTTTGGTGTTGGTGAATTGAGGAGATGGAAGTATATTGTTGGGTGTTAAAATCAGAGATTGGTGTTTAGAATGGGTTTATCGGATCATTTTATATTGTCTATGTAAAATTTAAGTTTAGTGGGGATTAGGTAGGATAGAAATTGATAGGTGATACACGAAGGAAAGGGTAAATTTTAAGAGTGAAGTTTTACGTGACAAGGTAATAAGGATAAGTATGATAAGAACTGCTCGCAAGTAAATAGTTGATTATGTGAAGAAGCCTGAAACTAAATAAATCTGTTGAAGTCAATTGTTAGCAGTGCAAAGAAGTATGTGGGTGTGCTAAAGAAGGAAGTAAGAATGCTAACAGTGAGTGGTTGAAATGAGAGGTGATGCAAGCGGTTAAAAAAGTAAAAAGGCGTGGTTGTAATGTACTAAACAAGCAAATGATGAAGTTTCAAAGAAAGATGCTTTGGAGTATTATATAAGGAAGGAATAAAAGGAAACTGCAAAATGAGTGCATACGTAAGCGAAAAGAAGTGACGGTAAATAACAGTTTTGGGACAGACTGATGGGGACATACAAGGGATAGGAAGCTCTTTGGAAGGAAGCTGCGATTTAATGGTTAAAAATTATGAATTTAAGGGAAGCCTGCCTCATGATTAATGAATAGGGATGGTGTTGTGTGAACTGTATGAAATATGGTATGTGTAGGGATGTGTTGTGGAGTAATGACTACATTCTTTCGAAATCTGATTAATATGTTCAGTTAATGAATGAGGTGATATGTGTACTTTGTGTTGTGGGTTTGACTGGTGTCATTTAGATAGGTAATAGGTATTTTGTGGATGATTGTTAGGTATTTAGCAAAGAAGAGAATGGGTAGATGTGACGACATAGTTGAAATATGTGTAAATTCTGCATGGTTATTTATTGATGAATTCTTGTGTGATTGAAGACGGAGGTCAGTTTTTATTGATGATCTTGTAAAGTTGTGTAATTAACGTTTTATGTGAGGGTATAGTTCGAGGGATTGAAGGAGAGGCAGTAATAAGTACCTGTCTTTATATATAGTGGTTATTAGGAGATAAGGGACTGGTAGATAATTATATGGGATTAGTTGATTGAGTGTTATAGGTGAATGATAATGTTGTGTATATTTGTGTCGAGAAGATTGTCGCTGATGACTTGAAGGACTTGATTGTGTGTAAGATATCATATGTGCGTTAGGAGTTAGTTAGTAGGGATTGTGTGTGATTCAAACTCTTTACATTTGAAGCAAATGATAAGAATAATTGAGGAAAGATAGAATAAATTGTATTTTTATAGTTTTATGGATTTCTATTACATGCGCATATTTTGATAGGTTGTTAATAAGGACAGCTCTATGGCAGGTGTTGGTGATATGATTAGTGTTGGTGTAGGCTTCTGAATGGTATACTAAAGGTAATTTTGTATGAGTATTGTGATTGGCTGTGTGTAAGAGATAAAGTGGTGTGCATAGTGATTGGTTTAGGATATTATAAGCTGGAGTGGGGGGGGAGGCAGGGTTGTGTTATGTCTAGTTGGTTATTCAATTGTATATGTGTATTGGGGTTTATGAAGGGAGAATTTGATATGGTGTGTGCGTTGACTAGGAAATGGGTGTTAGAATGATTGAGAATGGAAATGGTGGAGGGTGCCTCCTATATATGTCGAATGATTTTGTTTTGTTGGCATATAAGTGATTGAGAGGATTGGTAAGGATGATTGGCAGGTTGTGTGAAAAGGAAGGAGTTGTGAAAGTACTATCGGTAGAAAGAAGTAAGGTTATGGTTGTGATGAAGACAGTCCTCGGTCTGAAGTTATGTTTATGATTGTGTAGCAGTCTGGAACTTAAGTGTCTGAGTTTTAAATATTTGGTATATTTGTTGGATGCCAAGGAAGTTGGCTGGATGCTTAATAAAAATCGTTGGTGGAATGTATAGGACTAAGTCTTTAGAGTGCTAGGTCTACATGATTCGGTATGGTTGTTATATCGTCTCTGTGTTTAATTGTATATGTATGATGAGACTATGGTCTGGAATTATAGGTAGTATAGATCTAAAAAGTTCAATGTGTTTCGATGGACAATTTAGGGGCATGCTAGGTGTGAAAAGAATTGATAAATGAGGAATGAACGTCATTTAGTTGAGTTGTTGTGGGTGTGAAGAAATGGGTTATTCGCTGAGAGATTATAATATTGGAAAATTATGTTGAGATGGTTTATGGTCATTTGGAAAGGATGATTTGATAGTCGGTTTTTGAAGCGGATGTATAGGTGGTCGAGTGTGTGTGGGATAAGCCGACACGCTGGGAGATCGAGAAAAGCTTAGTGCAGGTAAACTTGATATGTCTGAGGTACAGAAATGTGAATTGGCATGAGTGCGAGATAAAGTGGCATATATAGATGAGTATGGGCGTGTTTTGTGAGGGGTAGTTGTGTGCCCATCTGGGCAAGGGATGAACACTTAACTGACGATTATCCATAGTAAGGGTCCTGTCGCAGCGCCGTGGTCTTATTAGGTGGATCTTGACGTCGATCGAGTCCTTACTATTAATGTGTACAGTTAGGGGGGGGGGTAAGTTGCTGGTGTCTTTCAAATGCTGGGTTCTTTATTATTATATTATTATTGATATTATATATATATATATATATATAATTTATTATATTATGAATATTATATTTTTTTTAGTATATTTTATTTATTTTATTTTATATTATATTTGTATTTTATCTTGTATATATATTGAAATGAAATTCTTATTTTATAGTATTATATTTTTTATATATTATTTATTATATATTATATATATTATATATATTATATATATATATATATATAGTATATATATTATTTTTATATATATATATTTATTATTAATTATATATATTATATATATAAGTAGTAGGGTAGTACTATATATTTATATATATATATAAGTATATATATATATATATATTACTATATACTATATATATCTATATATATATATTAAATTATTATTTTAATATATTTATATATATATATATATAATATTAATAATTAATATTAATAATAATAAAATAATATATTATAATATATCAAATCTTAGATCTATGTGAAATGTAATTGTTATATTGCCTCTAGGCACACAATAACTTTACTAAGTACTATTAATCTCTTTATATATTGGATACTCTCTTTTAACATTTTTGTATTTCACTGTATTTTTATCTGCTAATTATACCTTTCCTAAAAAGAACCTTGAATATGATATGAAACAAAAAGTAATTTTTAACAAAAAAACAAAAAAAAACAAAAAAATTTGGCCTTTTGTTTTTTATCAAAAAAAAAACGTGGTTTTTTTTTAAAAAAAAACGAAATGTTTTTTTTAATCCCAACCCTATACTATATATAATTTATATATATATTATATTACTATTATATATATTTATTAGTATATATTTATATTATATATATATATATAATAATATATTTATTATTATATATATATATATATACTATATATAATATATATTATATATATATATATATATATATTTATATATATTTATATAGTTATATAATTATATATATATTATTATATAGTTTACTTTTGGCTCAGTGGGTTAAGGCGAGCTTTTTTGGCTCACCTTAAGAACAGGATTCCCTCTCAGTATTGGGTTCGAGTTTTCTCGTTCGGCCACGTGAACTGACACAAAAAATTGTCGTTAATAGGAGAGATTTTCTGCATATTTACGTATTGCAGTTTTAACGGCATATTGGTATTACGAAAAATCTCAATACAACACTTTCATTACTAACCATTTAGCCAACATCTATCAATTCAGAACGTCCTAGAGAAACATATTATCTTACTCTTCTCTATGCTTTTCTCGATTGGAAAGCCGCTGTACTTAGGATAGCGAACTTTCCATGTTTGCCTTTCCGACTACGTCCGCACTGAAGGCTTAAGGGCCTGCCATTTCGGGCCTCAAATATTTTCTCTTTGCACCTTTCACTGGTCAGAAACCCAATTGCTACACTTCCCTCGTGTGGATCCTCGTATTATGACTTCCTAGAATTTTAAGATTGAAACCATTTCCTCCTTTCTTCTTTTCTATTTCAATTCTATCTGCAAACAGGTAAACCTTGTTTAATCTCGGTCTCTGCATATTCCGTTTATTTTTAGACTAAATTTAAACTAGCTTTACAAAATTGCTTTGCCCGTTAGAGAATTACAATCTTTTTTTTCTAGTTTCCTCATTCTTCCGTTTCCGGCTTCTGGAACTTTTGATAAACATCTTGTTAACTTCAGCTGCTTTAACTGTGCCTCTGTCGTTTCTGTTTTTTTTTCTTCGGCTGTTCGATTTACTTCTTAATTATTTCTTTTAACTTTGCACTCCTTGTTAAGCTATTGCTTGTATTCTTTTCTTTTTAAAGAAAATTATCTTTACTATTCTTCCTCCTCCACCTTCTCTATTCTCCTCTTTCTCATCTCATATCTTATTCTTATAACTATGCGATTTATTTTGTTTCTGCTCTTAATACTAAGTAGGGTGTAATGGTCTGATGACATTACATTAATCAGCTTAGTTTCATCTGAATTGCTTGTCGTTTTTTGGGGCCGATTTGTCCTTTTGAGCCTCAGGTCGTATTATGGCATTGTAGAAAACCGGTAGTGCTTTAAAAACTTTATCGATTAGCGTCGTTTGTTTGGTGGTTATGTGGATCTATTGTGTTACGAAGCATTCGGTTATTGTTAACGTTTGCGACGCGGAGTCGCAATTTCGATCCGCTGGATGGAGAGTATTATTCTCCTGTGACTTTTTCATTTTAAAATATACGTTTTGTCTTTTTGTGGTTTCTCTTCCTGCTGGAAAGGTTGAGCGGTATGCAACCTGTATTTTACCAGTAATTTAGTGGGATCCCCTTACAGATCCTCGGAAGTTTTCATTCTATTTGTTTTAACGTTCTGGTCCTTTTTCCAAAGGTTTGAGATGTTTTCTTACGATGAGAAATTTGTAGACATGCTTTAATATTTTTTTTCATATCTCGGTATCTCAGATAGTGCGAAAGAGGGGTTCGTTATATTCTGTTTTCCTCTTTCTTTATTGTCTTACATTCTTTTTATTACATCTTGTCACTTCACAAATTTCTTTTTCTTCTTGACAATATAAATTTTTCCGTTGATTTTTTATTATTTATCCTAATTAACCTTTTGGTCCATTTCATTTTATGATCAGTGGCTCTCTAGCACCAGTTATAGATAACCACTGTTGATCCTTAAAGTATTTTAATCGTTGTTTGAATATTTGTTTTATCCCCAACTTTCAACTCGATGACTCCATCCTTCATTTATTCTATTTTTACCCTAAATGATATGTAATATACACCCTGTTACAAAATAAACAGTTCCTGGAGGTTTTACAATTTGCATTTCAAATCAGTACCATTTGAAGCAACTTGTAGTTCCTTATCCATGCAAAGAGAAACGTATCTGCATAATAATAATAATAAAATAATAAATAAGTTCCTCATTTCTTGTACTATTATATGTATATTTTCCATTACTGAGATTATTATAATTATCATTTTGGCTGCAGAACAGAACTACAACTCAGACCTTGCTTTCTGGGTAACATGTCTCGGGCAGGTGGTTTCGCCCGTTTTTGTGATAAGTTTTGATGATAAATCATAGATTGATAAGTGGTGGTTGTTGTCTGATTGAAGTCTTATTAGTTTCTAAGAGTGGTATGGTGTGTTTTTTGCTAGTCTCTTTATAACACCTTCACTGTCTCCGTCTGTCCTACGCGTTGTATAAGGCTCAGCCTGTTATTTATTAGGGAATATGGGTGTATTGTTATTAGAACTTTTTCTTCTTTATTTTATGTTCTCTTTCTTCTTCTTTCTCTTCTCTGCTCTCTCTCTCTTTCTTCTGTAATGCTTCCTTATACCTTTCCAACTCTGCTCTGGTCTCTTTTGTTCTTGGCGTTGTTTTGTTCTTTCTCTTCTCTCTTTTCTCTCTTTCTCTTCTCTTCTCTCTCTTCGTTCTTTCTCTTCTTTTTTGTGATCTTTTTTTTTTCTCATTGTTTTTTTTTTTTTCTTCTTGTGTCTTTTTCTCTCTCCCTTTCTCTTTTACGTCATATTGACTATTTAATACAATGATGCCCTCTCTTCCTTTGAGGGAGTATGTTGTAGTTGAGGGGGCCCTCGGGGTTTCTGACTGGTCGTGCATCGGCTTTCAGGTCCAGCAAGGGAGTGGACGCCGAGGCGGCGGCGGCGGAGGACGTATAAGCTGCTGATGGTCAGGCCTGAATGAGACTTTCGTGATAGTATTACTGGATGGTAAGTCGTGACGACGTTGATGGTCGTATTTCTCTCTACTACCATACGCTTAATTTTGTAACTAAATTTGGTCATTTTTTCCAAATCAACTTGGGGTTTCACTTAGGCCCTTTGGGCTTCTCCAAAATAATATATATATTATATATTATATATATATTTATATATTATATTATATAGAGAGAGTATATATATATATATATATATATTATATATATATATATATTATTATACGCATGATATATATATAGATATAATATATATAATATTATATATTTATATTATAAACCGTAGTTACATTTAAAAACTGTAATAAATAAAATTTTTAATAAGAATGTTTATCTTTAAAAGAAGAGTTAAATCTTGATCTTAAAAGTTTTTCTTCTCCTTTCTTTCTTCATAGAACCTTCATTTTTTAACTTTTTCCTTTTTATACTCTTCTTTCCTCTTCCTCTTTTGGCGAAGAGAATTATTTTATTTTAGTTGCGAGGGTGATTCTTATTGTACGTAATATTAAGCATCAATATATTATTCTTTTTGATATTACTTAGGGTAAGATTATTATTTAATTTTTTTTTAAATATATATATATATATATATATATATATCAGGTATCAAATTACGTGAAATAGAGCTAAAAGCTATCAATGAAGAAACGCTCCTTATATAATAGTTGTGTAGATACTTTTACACAGGAGCATATCTACTTTGATGTCGTTATCACACCGTATATTAATCCACCTTACTAATTTAGTATATTTTCCGAGAGTGAATAGAGGCTGTAGACCATATCAGAGTTTTAAGCTCTGCTTAAAGAACTTGGGTATTGATTAATCTATATATGAAATAGAGGAAGCACACATGGGAAATCTATTATTGATTTATTGATAATTACTTATTACTTATTATTTTATATTATATTATTATTATATTTATTATTATGTTTATTGTTATTATTATTATGGTAGTTTTAAATTTGTTATTTTATTTATTATTTTATTACTACAATTATATTTCATATGACTTTATTTTTGTTTTTAAATCGTATGAGCATTATTATTATTATTAATTCATTTTATATTATTATTATTATTATTATTATTTATTATTATTATATTATTATTATTATTATTATTATTATTATTATTTATTATTATTATTATTATTATTATTATTATTATTATTATTATTATTATTATTATTTTTCGTTATATCATACAATGATATAAAAGCTTAAAAAGAATGAAAATGATTGTTTTTGTTTTTACTTTAAGAAAAAAGAACTGGGCTTTTACTGTGAGAGGATAGTAAATAATTAATTATTTGAGTGTTTGCCCTGTTTGAGAAATTATTTATTTATTATTATTATATATTATTAGTTATTATTATTTATTCATAGTTATTATTATTATTATTATATTATTATTTATGTAATTAGTTATTATTATTATTATTTATTATATTATTATTTATTATTACTTATTTATTTTATATTATTAGTTTATATTACTATATTATTACTTATTGATTAGTTATTATTATTATTTTATTTAATTTATTATTTATCTATTATTATTATTAATTATTATTATTATATTTTATTATTATTAGTTATTATAGTATTATTTATTATTATTAATTTTGATTATTATTATTGATTATTATTTATTGATTATTATTATTATTATTATTATTATTATTACTTTTTGTTGTTTGTAGTGGTAGTATAGTAGTGTTAGTCACATTGCCCTGTTGTTTGAGAGATCTGTTAAATTTCATCGTTATCTTTTTTTTCCCCCCGCCCCCCCCTTTTTTAAATCTGAAAGTTTTTTGTTATTCAATATGTTTGAACCATTCCTTCTAATTTTTTTTTACGCCTGGTACTGTCATACATTCTTCTGATTTAATTTTTTTTTGTTGACCATTTGGAATTTTGGGTGAAGAAATTGTTTCATATCGGATTTTTTTTCTAGTGATATTGATTTAAAATTTGTCGGTGGTTCTTAGTGGATTGATAGATATAGTTAACATTTTTAATTATTAATTTGATTAATACTTATAGTTAGTTGGTAATTAGTTTTAGATTGTTTTGTTACACCTTTGAGAAATGATTAAATGTTTCTTAGAGTGATATATTTTATTTATTTTTAATTTTTTTTTACATTATTTATCATATTATTATTATTATTATTAATTATTATTATTATTATTATTATTATTATTATTATTATATTATTGATTATTATTATTCATTATTATTATTAATTATTATTATTATTCACTTATTATCGTACTTTGTTAATGCTATTAACACTATTATTATTATTAATATTATTAATATTATTATTATTATTATTTTATTATTATTATTATTATTATTATTATTATTTATTATTATTAATTATTATTATTAATATTATTATTGATTAATATGTTTTTATTATTAATTAATTATTATTATTTTATTATTATTATTATTATTATTATATTATTATTATATTATTATTATTATTATTTATATATTAATTATCAATAGCTTTAATTTAGGTACTCATTTCTATTATCTTGAGATAATGTTGTTAATATCCCATTAAGTCTTTTGTGTAACCAAATATTTAATTTTTGGTACTTTAATACTCGTATTTCAAGAAGATGTTTTTTTTTTTTTTTTTTTAACGGTATTTTTTGATTTAGTTTATAGAATAATTAATGATGTATCTAATAGGAGAGGAAGAAAATTTTTGATGACTTGTAAGAGGCGTATGACAAGATTAATACATTTTGAATTAAACTTGATATAGATATTTTTGTTTTCATTATTTTTAAACAGTCTTGTCATCCTCGTTATGTTTAAAGTAGTGATGAATCTTTGAGGCTTCTTCAGGTAGATGGTCTAGCGAGAACGAAAGTCAAAAATCGAAAATTTAGATTTTTTGTTATAATCGGATCTGAAATTTATTTGGGATGGTTATTAATATGTTAGTATATGATGTGTGATGTTCATTCGAGATCGGACAATCGTTTCTTTTTGTTTTTTTTTTTTTATTTTTGTAAAGTGGTCTTTTGATATATTTACATTTTGATTCTAGGAATTTTTAAAGTTATTTTGGCATCGTCCTATTGTGTAACTATAAATATATGTTATGACAAAATGTAATGACAAACTTTTGCTCCTTGCCAACGAACCTTGTACTTAGACTTTGCTGAGATGATTTGTTTAGATTGATGTTCCCTGGTCGGGTATGAGAGTCGTCCAAGTTATTAATTTTATGTGGCGGATTTTGAATGGACTTAGATTCCGCATGGCATTTAGCAACCGTTGTTGCGAAATTTATCGTATAGATCGTTAATCAAGTAATTATAATTCATTTTTTTTTTGCGAATTGTTCAGTTTGATAGATTGTTTACAGAGATCTCATTGAATTTGTCTAGACTAAATTAAGGCTCTTAGTTGTTGATTGTGGTAGAGCTTATATTATATTTTGCTTGTTGTATTAATTTATACTTTAAGAGGAGAAGGTCTTTATATGTTTTACATTACAGCCTGCATGTGCGTGAAGGATGTTTTAGTAATTAGATTCAGAAAAACCTTTCGTTCCACCTCAATTTAAAGCAGATCTCCAATATGTTGTTTCTATCTGATCTTTAATATTTACTTTGAACCGGTTTACTACCTTAATCTTGCAACAATGTCGATATCATTGGTTAATTTGATTATTTAGATAATCATTCCTACGTAAAAAAAAAAAATTCATTCAATCTTATTCCAAGACGAAATTACATATATTTACATACCAATAGTAACAGACTTCAATTATACAATTTAATATATATACATAAAATAATTTCCCTAGTAACTGAAATGGGTCACTAATTGCAACACAGTGTCGCGTCCTTTGAGACCCGAAAAGAATTCATAACAAAATAAGTATAAAAATAATAAAATAATCTAATAATAATATAAAATAAATACTATGAATAATAATAATATATAATAATAATGAATAATATATATAATATAATCATATCAATAACATAATATTAATAATAACCAGTAATAGATTATTAATAAAACAGATAAATAGTAATAATAAAATCATTTATTAGCTAGGGTATAGTACCCATAGCAATCATATTCCTTACAGTATCCACTCCAAAATATTGCTACTAATACTAACATATAATAAAATAAAATACATAATTATATAATAATACTGAATATATACTAATAATATATAATATAATATAAAAAAAGAAAAGAACAGAAAATCCAAATGGTAATAATAACACGAAAAGTATTTAAGGAGCCGACATATCTTTCATGACATAATAATAAAACATTAAAAAATCAAATAATAATAATAACTACATAATAATATAATAATATATAAAAATAATAATAATATGAATAGAAAATAATAATACATGACAATCGTAACATGAACAAGTATTTGAGGAGCCGACATATCTTTTATGAATACATCCAGAATAAAATAATAAATTGACATTTTTGGGCGTTAACGGGTCAAAGAATAAAACTAAAAAAAATATAATAATCTATATTAAATTTTAATAATTACAGTTCCAGCCAGTATCACTACATAATAATAATAATAATAATAATAAAATGAATAAATAAGTAATAATATAATATACATAAGTAATAATAAATAATACTAATAACAATAATAATAATAATAATAATAATAATAACTAATAATAATAATAATATAATAAAAAGTAATAAATATAAAATAATATAATAAGTAATAATGAATAATTACATAATAATAATAATAATACTATAATAATTGCAAAGTGACCATATATACTATACGTCTGCGTACGGCTGGTATTTCACACATCAGGTAATATAAAAGGAAATAATGAAAAACTTAAGTATATTTAACTTGACTGCGTATTAACATTCTCTCTAAATTCAGTCTGATTCTTCTTCCCATACATTTTCAACAGCTGCATCCTAGAGGAGCGAATCAGGATGACTTCTGCAGGTTTTTATAAACCACATTCAGTCCAATGTTATATTCCCCACTTTTATCCACGAGTCTTGTAGCAAACTAAAGATTAGTTGTGTTCTTCACTTAGCTGCGGCTAGCGTTCTCTTCCTCAGTTCTTTTCTCTTTTTCGTTTCGTGGGCAATTTACTACTTAGTTATTAAAAATATGCCTCTTAATAGCAAGACACCAAGAAGTAGTATTTGCTCTTATATATGGATATTTGCCGTCTTAACATTTTGTCCTGACATTCTTAACACTACATCAGTGCTTGAACGTGGATATGTTTTAATCAACTGGATTACTATTTCCCTCGTTATGAGATTTTTACAGTTTTTAGTGTACATGCCATTACCGCTTCAAACTCTTCCTCTTCCATCACTCCATTCGGCATCTGAGTTTCTCTCTCTCCTCCTCTTCCTACTACTGTTTTTCTCTTTCATTTTCCTATTCATGCTATTGCGAAGTACTCTGTCTGTCTAGCTAACTTTCTCTTGAATGCCACCCACTCTACTCTCTTATCTATCTTTTACTAAGTCCGTACATAAGGACCTAATTATACTCTGAGGTCCTCTTCAACTTCTGCCAACGCGTTCCTCAGCTCTTTCTTTATCTTCCTCTTAATTATCCTTTTGTTCTTCATTTATTGGCCCATATCACTTTGTTTCATCCACTACTTTTGGTTCACCAAAGTGTGTTCATGTGTTCCTACCACACCAGTTCTCTCTCCCAAACCTTCTGTCGCCGTTTCCTTGCAAACTCTTGTTATTCAAACCAACTATGATTTCTCTCGTACCTCCTAAATCGTTCAATCTTGCGTTTCCAACAGCATAGCATTCCTCTTTATTATTATTATTATTATTATTATTTAATATTATTAATTATTATTATTATTATTAGTTATTATTATATTATTATTTTATTATCTATTATTATTATGATATAAATAAATTATTCACTATTAGTATTGTGATAATTAATCATTACATTATCATTATCATCAATTTTATATATATATAGGTATGATATATATGATATATATAATACTATATATATAATATATATATAATATATGATATTATATATATATATAGTATCTAATATTAATATATATTATATATATATAGTAGTAAGAGTATATACTATACTATACTATATATATATAGTATATAATATTATATATAATATATAGTGTATATATATAATATATACTATATATATCTATATATATATATATATATATAATTCTATGTATATATATATAATATATAGTAAAAAAATTATATAGTTATATATATTTATATATATATATATATAGTATATAATTATATATATATTTCAATAATTTCATGAACAAAAAAATTAATCTTCCATCTTATTAAAAGTAAGTCTTTATTTTGTTCACAATCAATGTGTATTCGAATTTTTACGATTCACATTAGGTTAAACTTTAATATTGTCTCACGATGTTACTTCGAATGAAAAGTATGTACTTTTTTGATTTTTGTCAAGAAACTTTTATCCGTAATCTGATACATTTGTATCTTGTAACATACATATGCGCTCTCTGTGGTCTGACAAAACATTTCATTCTTTTGATTTCTCTACCATTCTAGTTGGAACTATCAGTAGGCCTCTAAGAGCCCATCCATCAAAAGAGACATTACATAATAATAAAAAAGTAGTTCCTTGTACACACAATGTTTCTTCTACCAATGCCTCTGTTGTTATCAAGATAGTTGTTCTCAGACCCGGCAGCAAGCCGAATCGTCAACTTTTCCCACAGTATATCTATCAGTTCGTGAGAGCAGGGATGCCTTGGCACAGCAAACATTATGCGCATTCTGGAAGACTTAGATTAGCATAGATTATATTACTTACATATCTTCACTTAGATTAAACGTATTGAGGGCAACGATGTTGGGCCAAGATGAGCACACCTGAATTGTTTCAACAACCACATTTCACCTTTCGGGCAAAGAAAATTACTGACGATACAAATCAGGCTAGGACACCACACAATTGTGATGGTCCATATGTATTACTACACGTCCTTCAGCTATATCTACATGGAGTTATTGCCTCACTGTTCCAAACCTTTTAGACAAAGGAAAATCCATGCGTGTATTCGACGCAGGTGGAGCTAACACTATCACATTTGCTGTTATTTTTCCAGATTAAGCAGGACTCAATTAACGATGTATTCCATTGGTTATTTGATTTTGCACATGTATTACGAAGTTTGTAGTAAGAGTTGGGTCATGTGTAATTTATTCTTCTTTTACTTTTACTGTCGTGGTTTTGCTTATAACTATTCAAAGCTGACTTTTTCTAGACAACTTATACACGTTTTTCTTCTCCTGTTCCCGGTTTTATAGTGTGCACTCTCTCATTATCTGGAAATATATATATATATCAATCATATATATATTATATATATATATGATATCTAATATATTATACTATATAGATCATACTATATATATATATACTTATCATATATATATATATATATATTTATATAATAACTATATATATATAATATATATATATCTATATAATATATTATATATATATACTATATATATATTATATATATATTATATACTATATATATATAATATATATATATATATATATAATATATATATATATATATATATATTATATATTTGAAAATTTCATTATTACTGGCAATCTACTTTGCTTTTGTTGTATTGTTGTATTTGTATTTTGTTGATATTAAAATAATCTCGCGAATATTATCGGTCAGACCTTGAACTTTTTTTTTTAAACTTTGCTTTTAAAATGTATTATTATTATTATTATTATTAATTATTATTATTATTATTATTCCTTATTATTATTATTAT
>JABUQX010021319.1:0-12500 GCA_015478945.1 Trachelipus rathkii | reverse complement strand
TTGTTGGTGTTTGTGATATTGAAATAAAATTATATATCTTTTTTTCGAATAATTTACAGGTATTATATTTTGTTATTGATATACCTTTGTAATGGAAAGTTTCATGCGCGTACACTCGGATTTTAAAAACCCGAAGTTCAAAAAGGGGAGAATGAAAGTGCTAACCGGAAATCTCTGAGCCCAGATGATGACTGGCGTAACGACATCGCAAAATATATATATATATATATATATATATATATATATATATATATATATAATAAAAAACATTATAAAATATTTATTATACTATATACTAAGGTTTTCCATGTATATATATATAGTATATATTTCTATATATATATAATATATATATATAAACTTAAGGTTCTTTCTGACTTCAAATCGATATTTAAGTTTGAAATATCGAAATATCGAGGAAACCCATTTGGGAATAATCGAGATTGGTTAACGTGGCTTGTATTCATTATTAGCATTATTGGAACGCTAATATAGTATATATATATATATATAATATATATTACTATATATATTATATATATATATATATATATATATATTATATAAAATATATTATATATAGAGGCTATTTATAAGCCTGTTGAAAATCAATAATTAACTGTATCGTTTATTTTTAATATTTAGGGTAAAAAAAAAGTTTGTATAAATGTCAATTTATTTAACTAAAATTTCAGCTATACGTACATACGAACGAAGCTCCGTTTAAATATATATAAATGCCATATATATATATAAACCGTATATATATATAAAATATATATACTATATTATATATCATATATATATTATATATAATATATAGTATATATATATATATATATATATTATAATATATATCAAACCCGCATAAATTTTTATATCCTCAACCGTGTTGTCGGCATATTTTGTCTTCATTTTTTTGTGAACAATATGAATTTAAAAGATTTATTCGTGAAAGTGAAAATGTGAAAATGATTTTACAGTTTTAACATTATTGCAGCATTTTCATAAAATAATAGATATAAAAAGGATTGTGAAAACTGTAAGAATATGAAATAACGAAACAGTTTCCAGGGTAGTAACCTAGTAACCTATCCTAAAGATGAGAGATTTGAACATTTCCTGGAATCTATAGCAAGGAATTATCCATAAGTCGTGAGTTGATTATTTATTAAACTTAAATATTATTAATTTTTTTACTTAACCACAAACTATCTAGGTTATTTCTAGGTTTACGGCAACGACAATCAATCTAGGTTAGATCTAGGCTCTACGGCAACGACGATCCGTCTAGATAGGTCGTACTGTACGTCTTTTAAGTCTAGGTTATGATAAAGTTTGGTTAGGTACACTAGGTCTAGCTTTACGCCTACCACAATCCATCTAGGTTAGGTCTAGGCTCTACGGGAATGACTATCCGCCGTGAGATAGGTCATACTGTGACGGGCTTTTAAGTCTAGGTTTTAGTTTAAACTAAAAAGACGATAAAGTATTGTTAGGTACACTAGTCTAGCTTTTCCTACCCAACTCCATCTAGTTAGGTCTAGGCTCTTTACGGCAACGACGATCCGTCTAGATACGTCGTACTGTTCGGCTTTTTAAGTCTAGGTTATATTAAAGTTTGGTTAGGTACACACACACACACACACACATTCACACACACACACACACACACACACATATACTAATATATATATATATAATATAGTATATAATATATATATATATTATAGTATATTACATATATATATTATATATCATACTATTATAAATATATATATGATATATATAATATATATAGATCGAGAAATCTCATATCGATATATAATATTTCGATATATCGAGAATGAAGGTCAAAAGAAACTTAAGTTATACCTATATATATATATATATATATATATAATATAATATATATATATATATATATATACTATAATATATATTAATATATATATTATTATATAATATTATATATATATAATTATATATATATATATATTATATATAATTATATATATATATTATATATCGGGATCGTCGCCCAGCAGTCGAAATCTGGAGTAAATTTCGTAACCTTTCTATTTGGCGAGTATTATTGCTTAATATTATAGTAATTAATATTATAATATTAAAGTAATGTGTCGCTAAAGCTTCATTATAATTGTGAGAGAAGACAACTATGCATATTTTATTTTTTATTTTATTTTTTAATTTATTTTCCCCACCCCTTTGACACGAGCCATCTGTTCTTGTTTTTTTTTTATCTTTCTTGATTTGTTTGCATTCAATTTTCTTTTATATTATTTTTATACATATTGTCACCATGTTTGTAAATGATTTTTGTTGAAAAAGAAAAAATCGTCGCCAGTTAAGTGTTTTTTTTTTTTTTTTTTTTTTTTTTAAAGATATTTCTTTTAATGATCTTTTGTTGGTGTGGTGTTAAGGGGTCACTAACATTAGCTCCACACTCCCAAAGTCCAAACTAACAGAAGGGGCTCTTATGATTTTAAAATAAAGCAATTAAAAAAGCTTGATAATTAAAACTGCGAGAGATTTTTAAAAAAAAAATATCCTAAAGTTGTCTAAAATCTCTCTCTCTCTCTCTCTCTCTCTCTCTCTCTCTCTCTCTCTCTCTCTCTCTCTCTCTCTCACACACACACACACACACACACACACACACACACACACACACACACAATAATAATAATAATAATGATGAGGAAAAATTATGTTAAATAATGAGTTTCCATGAAATCCCGATTATTTTAAATTCTTGGGTGCATAATTTTCAATAATAGTTCTAAATAATGTAATATTTATTTATAATTGATTAATCAAGAGTTTTTTTTTATTTGAGGAGCAAATTATTTTTTAAAAAATAATGTTAATATTTGCACAGTGCAAATCCTTCCTTATTCCGATCTTTAATCCAAACTCCATTAGCATATTTTTATTTACTACGTAAATGGATGATCTTTTATATATATATATATATATAATATATATATACTATATATATATATATATATATATATAATCTATATATTTATATATATATAATATTATAATATATTATATATAATATATATATATATATATATATATATATATATATATATATTGGATAGTTTATCTTTTTACATTATCTGTTGTGACATTAACGTGATAATAATTAACGTAATACAATTAATTAACCTAATATTCCATTTAATCATACTCTATTAATTAAACCGACACATTTTTAAATTTTTAATTTTTAATTTAATTTAATAATAATTAATTTAATTAAAAAAAATTTAAATTTTTAAATTTTAAATTGGTATTTGTACTCACGTTCCCTATTTTAGATTGAATTGTTATTTTTTTTTATTTAAAAAGTTCACACCTCATGGGCATAGCCCTATTCTAGGAGCGGAACTTCTGTAGGTAATTACTACCTAGTATCCGGACTAGGATTCGAACCCCAGGCCCTTGCCCTGCTACTCTGTCGCTCTACCGATTGACCCAGGATATTTTTAAATATTGTAATTCGACAATAGTAGTAGTGTACACATCTTGAAAAATTGTTCATACAAGTCCGGATTTACTTGTGTTTTGTATTTTTATATAACCTGTCGGTGCAGAGAATCGGTGAAAAAAAAATCTACGTTATTTTGTTTTTCATAGTGTGTCAAAAAGAGGTTCGGTGAAGTTATCATTTCGTCTCGTCACATGTTCGTCTTTCCAATGTGTCCTAAAAATATTCTATATGGATATAATGTTTACTTTGCCCTCAGACTAACCTATTATGTTAACTGTCTTTCTGTAAACCGTCTTTAAAATACTTTTCGCAGTAGACAACTGTTCGAAGCATGGGGATATTGTCTTTACATCATCGTTAGTGTTTTTAGCATAGTTTAATAAATAGAAATTTCTCAATACTCCCTTAACATTAAGCATCAAATACATTGTAATGAATGAACGCAAGCCAGCCTTGCCAGAGGAACTATCCTCACAACTCATCCTTTACCAAACTGCACTGCTCTTACTGTAATAGCAAGCTGAGAACTTGGTTTCTCTATGTATGAACTACACTTGTTTCGTTCTACTGCCAGATAATTGACATGTGAATCATCTTTTTACAGAGCCAAATGAAATTTATTTTATTTTCCTAGAAAAAGTTAACTTGAAACTCCATACTCTTATGAAAAAATCTGTATCAATGCTAACTTTTGAACTTTCTTTCACTGATTATGATCGTTTGAAATTTTGAACGTACCAGCATTATATATATATATATATATATATATATATATATGTATATAATATTATATGATATATATATTATATTATATAAGATATTGAACATACAATAAATATATATATATATATATATATATAATAATATATATATATATATATATATATATATATATATATAATATATAATATATATATTATATATATATAGTATATATAGTATTGCAAACTAAAGGAAAGTTACCCGCATTATATCTCGAAAACTAAGATAATACAAGTTTACTGAGAACATATATGTAATCAACGTATTAAATTGTATGGAAAATCCAAAAAAAAAAAATTTTACTTTTTTTTTTTTTTTTTCATATCCAAAACTACGATAGGTAGAAGAAAACTAATAACATATATGAAATCAGCGTTTAAAATTCTTTTAGGCGGGGCTCGACGCCGACGTGGACAGAGGGGGTGAACGTTTCCATACCCGTAGGGGAGGGGCGGAGGAACCCCGCGACACCCAAATACGAAAGAAGCGGGGGTTCCGGAGACCCTCCCCGGAAGGGGGGAATTAGTCCTACCCCGTCGTCCCCCAGGAGGGCGAGAGACCCCGACTCTTTGATCTTTGCGGTTTACCTGGGGTTATTCTTTTAGTTAAAAAAAAAAAATCTTTTTTAATATATATATATACTACGCTGATTTTAAATATGTTATTAGTTTACTTGTACCTAATCGTAGTTTTTGAAATATAAAAAAAAATTAAAAAGAAAAAAGTAATTTTTTTTTTGCATTTTCCATGACAAATCTTCATAGCTGATTCCTATATGTTCGTCAGTTTTTCTTGTACATATCTTATGGTTTTTCGCAGGATTTCAGGCGCTCGCGTAATACTTCTTGAGATATTTCATCCATTATATATATATATAATATATATATATTATAATATATATAATATAATTATATATATATATCATATATAATATATATATATATATATAATATATATATAAGATATTAATATTATTATATATATATATATATAATATATATATAATATATATATAATATTAATATACACACACACACACACACACACACACCACAGATTTACTTACACACACATTTATTCTTGAATAACAGTTTTCTGCTTTTTTTTTTTTTTTTTTTAATTTTTTTTTTTTTTTTTTTTTTTTTTTTTTTTTGTATGCTAGATCCGTTGAATTTGTAAAGTTCATAAATTGATGTAATTGAGCCAACACATTTATACCCCCTATACCCGCTTCTTCTTTCTTTCTTTCTTCACTTGTCGATTTCAGTTTAGTCTTTCTTCTATATGTGTTACCTTTGGGAGTTTAGCTGAATAACTCTGTATTATTAGTACTATTTGAAACTCTTCATATTTTGTGTTATAATATTGGAAGTATATAATATATATATATATATATATATAATAATATATATATATATATATATAATTACTATATATATTAAATATATATATTAGATAATATATATTATAATATATATATATAACACAGGCCTATATATTGAGGTGTTAGTGAAATTGTGCTTGTTTGATATAATTTGGCAGTATTAATATAGCCTATTTGTATTTCCGCTTTCCAGAATTCTTAAAGATAGGAATATAAATTGTCATTAATATATATATAATATACTTAATATAATATATAATAATATATATATTATATATATATATAATATTATAGATATAATATATATTATATATATATATATATATATATATATTAGTATATATATATTATATATATATATATATATATGTTACTGCTGATTTCATTTAAATATTTTACTTAAATTATGTTGAAATTTATTAAAACTATTAATTACGAAGAAGGCAAGGAATATTTTATTTTGTATTGTTAAAGTTTTAGATTCATGAGTTCGCATAACAATTTGTGGAAAACATTCTCCATGATGTGGAATAACTGAAAATTGTGTGTGTAAAATATAGGATTATATGTGTACATTATTTTGTCTTGATAATAATCAACGATTATTATGTGTACAGTATTGATACTTGATAATTGAGGATAATTTGTGTACAATATTGGGCCTTGATAAGCTAGAGTTAATTGTGTACAATGATGCTCCTTTGATCACCGAGGATTGTATACAAAGCAGCACAATGTTGCGCTTTGATATCCGAGGATTAGGTATGTGCAATATTGTTTTGGAAATAGTCTATAAACGTGATCGATATTGACAATGAATGGCAATTTATTTAGTTAGGTTTACGATTTTTCAAAGTTTCATGAATTTATGATTTTAAATTGTGTGTGACAAGGGTGTTTTATTGGAAGTAGGTATGAGAATTAGTGTTTTAAAATTTAAGTGATTTTACAAAAGAAAGTTCTTTGAAACATACTCAAATTCAGAAATGAGAAAATATATTAAGTTGTAAAAGTTACCAGGACTAAAATTCTGTAGCTGAAACGGAAGGGGGTAATCTATTATTTGTACTATAAGAGAATTATCTCAAAAACTATAAGGACTTGTATACAATCGCCTTACATATTGTGTTACGGAATGTCGCGTGAAAATGTGAGTGGCCTTCTGCTGACAGATAACGTCTTTGTAGTATCTGTTGAGACGAGTAAAAGAAGAGAGAGCACCATCTCTACATCGAAGAGATGACAAAGATTCGAATCCTTCAGAAAAAATGATAGTCAGCTTTCAAAAATGAATTTGATTGACATTTAAAATGAAGTACTTATGTTGCTTACATTGAAAAATCTATTCGGACTAAAATCAAAGGAAGTTTTATTTAAAAACAAACTTTATTTTCTTTTCTCTTTATCACAGTAGAAAGATATCTTTCATTTCAAGTTATTAAGGAGGAGGAGGTCAAAAAAAGCTTTCAAGAATTTGTTAGTATTTGATACTAAAAAATAAAAAAATAAAAAATTTAAAATCGTCCAAATTCTCAGGAATTAATTCGCTATATCTTGTTTGCATATTTGTTTCCTTTTTTTTTATATATATATATATATATATATATATATATATATATATATATATATATATATATATATATATATATATATATATATATATATATATATATATATATTTTTTTTTACATGATACCACCACTCACGGGCAATGCCCTTTTCAAGGAGGGGGCAAAAAATAAATAAATAAATAAATAAATATATATATTAAAAAAATATATATATTAGATTGATGAAGAATGGAAGAGAATGTAGGGTGTCATGCTTATTGTAGGCGGATGACTTGGTTTTGTGTGCCGAATCTGATGAAAGTTTGAGAGGATTGGTAGAGGGGTTTGGCTTGGTGTGTAAAAGGAGGAGTTTGAAAGTAAGTGTAGATAAGAGTAAGATGATGGCAGTGGGTGAGGTGAGTTCGCGGTATGAAGTCATATTGGATGTAGAGCAATTGAAGCAAGTATCTGAATTTAAATATTTAAGATATATGTTGGATGAGAAGGAGACGAATGATGCATATTTTAATAGGAAAGTTGTGAATGGTAGGAAGGTAGCTTGTGCAATTAAATCCTTAGTGTATTAAAAGGACTAAGTCTTGAGTACCCGAGTATTTTGCATGAGAGTATGTTGTTACCTGTGTTAATGTTTAGTAGTGAAACAACTATGGTGTGGAATAAGAGGTATTGATCTAAATTACAATCTTCTCAAATGGATTATCTTATGGGCATGTTAGGTGTGAGAAGAATTGATAAAATGAGAAATTAACGTTTTAGAGAATTGTGTGGTGTGAAGAAATGCGTAAATGAGAGAATAAACCAGAGTGTATTGAGATGGTTTGGTCATGTGGAAAGGATGGATGATAGTTGGTTGGTTAAGAGGATGTATAGTAATAAGTGTGCTGGGAATCGACTGACTGAGAGAGACCAAAGAGAAAGTGGATTGAGTCAGTAAAGGAATGCGAATGAAAGAAATGCGATTTTGGCAGCATTTAGAAAAAAGGTACATAATAGGAGTGAATGGCGGGGCTTTGTGAAGGGGTATGGTTGTGGGTCTGGCCCAGGGTATGAACCCCACATTGACGAGATAGCACAGTGAAGGTCCGTCTCGGTTTTGTGAAGCCATTGGGTGGATTTTTTTCTGACTACGACGAGTTCTCACTTAAGGGGATGATAAAGGGGGCTTTCCTTTCGACTTACATCATGTTCTATTTAACTATCCTATTTTCCGTTCATGTTATGCAACCCTACCCATCATTTAGTGGGAAGACAAGGGAGGATAATAAAGAGTAATATATATATATATATATATATATATATATATATATATATATATATATATATATATATATATATATATATATATATATATATATATATATATATATATATATATATATATATTTCTTTTTTTATAATTTTTTATATATATATATATATATATATATGTAGACATAACTAAAATATATATATATATATATATATATATATATATCTACTATATATATGTATGTATATATATATATATATATATATATATATATATATATATATATATATATATATATATATATATATATACAGGGTGATTCAAAACCTCTGCGACAAACTCGGAGGGCTGATAGAGCAAACGATAAGGAACATTTATTGTTAAATAACCTATGTTGTATGACGCTTCGTTTCAAAGTTACGGATGATTGAAGGTACACTAGTTTATGTTGTGTGACGCGTCGCATGTAGGTTACCGACGATTTAAGTTACTCAATTTTAATGTGTTTGTGCGTGCGTACATGTGTGTACGCTTAACGTCCTTCGGAAACACGTGGCAATACCTTTACCTTGCCCAATTCATCATTGTTGATTCAGTACAGTGTAGGCATCGATTACGAATGAATCACTACACTCTTCCCGAGTTAACCGACATGATAATGTGTTACGGTGAGGCGAACGGAAATGGACGAAGAGCGCACCTCATGTACTGGGAACGGTTTCCACACAGAAATCACCCACACCACACAATGTTTGCTCGCCTTCATCAGCGCCTTCGAGAGAATGGGACCCTTCGTCCCCGGTGCATTGGTGGAAGACCGCGTAATACGAGGACTTCTGCGTTTGAAGAAGAGGTGCTTGAGAGAGTCGCCAACGACCCGTCGACTAGCACATGCCATGGGTTCAAATCAGTCGTCTGTGCTTCGGGTCTTGCAAGAGCAAAGCCTCCATGCATACCACCTACAGAAAGTACAAGGACTTGGGCAAAACGACTTCGAACCCCGTGTGCGATTTGCCCGGTGGTTTCTGCAACGGAGCATCAATAATCCTGCCTTTCCTGCACATGTCTTGTTTACCGATGAGGCGTGCTTCACACGTGATGGCTACTTCAACAGCAGAAACAGCCACATCCTTACATCATTCGTAACTTTGAAACGAAGCGTCATACAACATAGCTTATTTAACAATAAATGTTCCTTATCGTTTGCTCTATCAGCCCTCCGAGTTTGTCGCAGAGGTTTTGAATCACCCTGTATATATATATATATATATATATATATATATATATATATATATATATATATATATATATATATATATATATATATATATACTACTACTACTATAATGTATATATATATAATATATATATATATATATATTAGTGATGGGACGATTATGAAATTTTTGCCGATGACGATGACGATGACGATTAGAGCAAATTTCACCGATGACGATGACGATGACGATGACGATGACGATGACGATTAATTGAAAAAAAACTATTTTTAAAATTTCTCTCTCTCTCTCTCTCTCTATATATATATATATATATATATATATATATATATATATATATATATATATATATATATATATATATATATATATAGTAAAAATATATATAGCATGCTGATATACTAAAATTATATATATATATGTCTATTATATATATATATGCTTAATCACAGTATATATATATATATATATATATATATATATATATACTATATATTAATAATATATATATATATATATATATATATATATATATATATATATATATATATATATATATATATATATATATATATATATATATATATATATATATATTCTTTATAATATATATATAATATATATATATACTTTCTTCCGGTATATATATATATATATATATATATATATATATATATATATATATATATATAAGGGTTGTAGACAGGAGGGTCAGGGGTTCAACCTCCCGAAATTATTTTAGCGATCAAAATTTTTGATTCCTTAAGTCTCAATAATAATAATAATAATAATAATAATAATAATAATAATAATAATAATAATAATAATAATAATAATAATAATAATAATAATAATAATAATAATAATAACAATAACAATAACAATAACAATAACAATAACAATAACAATAATAATAATAATAATAATAATAGTTAATCAATGAAAATGAAAAGTATTTATTAATGGAAATGAGGAGACATGTTTGTGGTCCGTAACGATTTCTTAGGTCAAGTGGCTGTTCCTCATACATGTATAAAATATTTAGACCAGGGACTTAAATGTAAGGTTTTCAAGTTTGCAGATGATAGCAAATTGGCTACCTCAATAAGGATTAATGATGGATGTATAAAGATTTAAAAGATAAGGAGGGAGCTGTAATCGTTGATGGGATGAGCAGGTTCATTCCTTCTTCGGCTAAATTTTTCTTTCCTCATTCATTCCTTCTAAAACTAAATCTTTCTTTCCTCATAATCCATGGTTCGATCGTGCTTATTCTCTGACCATTCAGGCTAGAGACAGTGCCTATCGAGTGTGGAAAAATTTTCGTTCTCCTATCACTCTCGCTATTTTCATTCAGCTAGAAATCGTTGCAGGGATACTCTTCGACGAGCAAAGCTGGCTTTCATCAAAGGAAAGTGCGCTAATCACTCTCCTTGGTTCTCCTACTGACAAATCTTTCATCTCTAGCAACTTCTGTAAATCTGCCTTTCCTCCTCTTATTCGATCTGATCATTGTGTTGCTAATTCTCCAACTGAAAGGGCTAATCTCTTCGGCCCCTAGCTCAACTATATTCTCTATGTCTCAATACTAGCACTTTCCTTCCCTCAGTGTTGGAAGCTCTCACATGTCCAACCTATTCCGAAAAAAGGAAGCCGCTCTGATCCTTCTAACTATCGCCCTGTAGCTCTCACTTGTATTCTATCTAAGATCTTTGAAACCCTTCTCAACTCACTTCTTAGATCATCTGGAAACTCACTCCGATCGCCAGTACAGCTCTCGCTGCACGAAGTCTACTGGCGATATACATTCCTATCAAACCGATTTATGGTTTTTCGCTCTTAGGAACTACGGGAGACTTGGGTGGTGGCGCTTGACATATCCAAAGCATTTGATCGAATACGCGTCACTGCTCTCCAAGCTCCCCCTCCTTTGGGTTTCCTCCTTCTCTTTGCTTACTTATATCTAGCTTTCTTTCAAATCGCTCAATATCGGCTGTTGTTGATGGGGCGATTTCTTCTTTTCTGTCAATAGTGGTGTTCCTCAGGGTTCTGTCTTATCTCCTACTTTATTCCTACCTTTCATTAATAATCTTCTCACCTGCACCTCTAACTCTATCCACTCGTATTCCGATGACTCGACCCTTCATTCTTTAACTCATATCAATTCTACTCCCACTTTTACTTCTGGAATTTCCTCTCGTCTTAATCTTTCCGATTTTATTCTCGCTGATGGATAGAAATAACTTTGTGAAATTCAATTCTTTAAAAACCCAACTTTTACAAATCTCCTTCTTCAAAATACCTTCTAACTTTCCTGTCTCTTTCGACGGTTCTGTCGTCTCTCCTGTTGACAATGTAAACATCCTTGGCCTTAACATGAACAAAAAAATATCTTGGAAACCTCACATCACAATGGTTGCTAGGGCGGCCTCAAAGAACTGGAAGTTCTGTTTAGACTGTGAGAATTTCCTCCTTTTCTCAGTTGCTCCGCTATACAAAGGTCTCATCCGCCGCCCTTGTATGGAGTATTGCTCTCATATCGGGGGGGGCTCTGGTTTCACCTGGCTTTTGGACAGGGTTAGCCAAAGGCAAAAAGGCTTATAAATTGTTCTGCACTTTCCAGTTCACTTGACCCTCTATCTTTGCAAGGCGATGTTGGTGCTTTATCTCTATCCTATAGGTACCGCAGCAGCAAGTGCTCGAGGGAACTTATCACTCGCGTACCACCACCTTTACGACGCCTTCGTAGCACAATAGGTGCTGTATCTTCGCACGA
>JABUQX010021318.1:55000-60000 GCA_015478945.1 Trachelipus rathkii | reverse complement strand
TATATATATATATATATATATATATATATATATTTATATATATATACAATATAGGTTCACAGGGGTTCAAACCACCAGAAAATTTAAGCTATCAAATTTTTTTGATGTTTTAAGTCTATATATTTTAATTTTTATTAATAATAATAAAAATAAGATAATCAAAACAAATTAAGACTATATATTAATAAAAATAGGGAAACATTTGCAGTCCGTAATGAATTCTTCTTTTATGTGGTTGTTGAAAGCATTAAATGAGAATCTCTAGTGGAGGTAATAATTAAATAGCGACTTTCTGATTGGACGATAATATGATGGTGCAGAAGCAATGAAAAATTTTTTAGAGGTGCTTAAGCTGAATATCCAGCAGCGTTATATGTTTATTGATTTTCACATCCATGTGAAGCACAACACAATAGAAACTGTATGGCAGAGCTAATGCAACTAGGTACTATAATAGATTGTCAAGGTGGACTACTACTACTTTAATAGAAAAAATATAGGGAAGCCTTTTCCAGAAACAAAATCGATAAAACCCACACGAAAGGTTTCTATAAAGTTACGATGTATTGTTACAATCTAGAAATTTTTTAAGTCATTTGTTGAAGCTATAGAGGAGCTTGAATTTACCAAAATAATGAACCTTAATCAAGAAACTTAAATCTTTTGAAGTTTCTAATCAAAAGCAAAATTTTTTAAAATTTATTATGACTTCAACTTTATTCTTATTTATTATTTAAATATTAGATAATTAGCTAATTATTATTTAAATAGTTTGTGCCTCACATGCATTGTCCTATTCTAGGAGTATAACATCTATAGGAAATTACTATCTAATTTCCTGGAAAGAGATCAAACCCTAGCCCTTTTACTCGCCACTCAGTCACTCTACATTGTACCAGGGTATATATATATATATATATATATATATATATATATATATATATATATATATATATATATATATATATATATATATATATATATATATATATATATAAATATATATATATGGAAAAAATCCTGTATTTGATCGTACGTACATCTGTGTTCCAATACGACTCGCTTTCTTGAGTAGCATGACTCATGGTAGCTGCGACTCAAGTCAGCGAGTCGGCTTAATGCACAAACGTACGCACAAAAGTATAGCTAAGAATGCTACGATATATATATGTATATATATATATATATATATATATATATATATATATATATATATATATATATATATATATATATATATATATATATATATATATATATATATATATATATATATATATATATATATAATGTTTGAATCTGTGTGTACCTAACAACAGTTTATCCTAACCTAGACTTAAAAGCCGTACAGTAGGACCTAACCTAGATGTATCTTGCTGCCCTAAATTAAAAGCCGTACACTCGGACCTAACCTAGATCTAGATAGATCGTGGTTGCACAAAACGCAGACCTATCCTAGATGGATTGTGATTGACCAACAAAGTAGAAGCTAACGTAGATAGTTTGTTTTAAATTAAAAAACTACTAATATGTCACTTTAACAAATAATTAAATAAATAAAAAGGAAAATATAAAAAACGTGGATTTTTCATATATATATATATATATATATATATATATATATATATATATATATATATATATATATATATATATATATATATATATATATATATATATATATATATATATATACTATATATATATATATATATATATATATATATATATATATATATATATATTCAACGACTTACTTCATATATTTTGGAATTTTCGAACAGCTTCAAAAATTGTTGAAATCGTTCGTGCCTTGAATATTTGTGAAAAAACTCATATCTTGCCACTAAATAATCCTTCTTTAATTATAACCAACACTGACATTTCTACCAGAAACCAGAATTTAACACTAAAATCATTCAATAAGTATGTGAGAAAACTAAATTCATGACCATGACCTCTGAAGATAATTGTAACTAAATTACATTCTTGCAATCACTAAGATATCAATCTTTAACGTTGCTATATATATATATATATATATATATATATATATATATATATATATATATATATATATATATATATATATATATATATATATATATATATATATATATATATATATATATATATATATATATATAAAAAAAAAATCAAGAAAAATCTATCTCGCAACATATCTTCGTCACTCAAGAAGCCTATAAAGTGACTCATATAAGCGCCATACTGACTCTCTTTGCCGCTACAAATAAACGAACAAATATAGATCAAAATCTGGATAAATACCATATATATATATATATATATATATATATATATATATATATATATATATATATATATATATATATATATATATATATATATATATATATATATATATATATAAATATATATATATATATATATATATATATATATATATATATATATATATATATATATATATATATATATATATATATATATATATATATATATATATATATATATATATATATATATATATATATATATATATATATATGGCCAAACTAATAAAGCAACAAGCTAATTTAACTAAATAACTAAAAAAGCTACAAAAAAGCAAATTAACGTTTTTATTTCGGCAAGCAATTTGTCGATGAGCTTGAAAAAAAATTATTTTATTACATGTTGATGGCTTACGTAAATATTGAGTATGACCTTAAGATCTGGCAGGCGTGCTGTGATTGACCTTGAATCCCTGCATTCGTTCACGAGCAAGAGTTGCCAAATAGTATTTTATTTTTACGCTTTGGAAAATGTTGTTTTTCTTTATATATTTTTAGGGGTTCAGGCCGACAGAGTTACCCCGTCTCGTCCTAGGCCAGAAACCCCGACTCTGTCCATCTTTAAGTTTTTACCTGTGGGATTATTCTTTAGTTAAAAAAATCAACGACTGGCACCTTTCGCGAAGATAGGTCTGAAAGCCTGCCTTCGTAAAGCTGTCTGGTCAAAAACCGTTGAAATTTTTCCATTTTAACAATTTCATAAATTTTTAAAAAGCGTTTTCTTTATTTTTTATTTATTTCATGGGTAAAAATGTTGATTAATAAAATGATATTTATTTTCATGTAGCTGTTATAGTTTTTTAGTTACATGCATGTGTCTTTCTTTCGGGATGCTGACCTATATATATATATATATATATATATATATATATATATATATATATATATATATATATATATATATATATATATATATATATATATATATATATATATATATATATATATATATATATATATATATATATATATATAACCTTTAAACTTGAACATTAAAAAGTTTAAAATTTAAATAACGAAACGATAAAATAACGAGAATAAAAGAGATTTACGTTACGACCCATAAACTTGAACCCACTTAAAAATAAACAAACACATAAAGAAGGAAAGAAGAGTATGAAAATTAAAAAAAATCAGATAGTTAATTTTAATAAAAGCACTGCCAGGCGTACGATGTTTATTTAAAGTTTTACGGATTTGTTAATAAAACATTGTGTCATAAGATCAAAATTAAGAAATTATTCTGAAGTATTAAAGTTTCATTCTGTTCTGCAATGATATGGTAAGATTCTATTAAACGGTTAAGACTTTTAAACCAACGAGTTAAAAAAAAAATTGCAATATTTCAGTCTATTTTATGGTTTGTTAAAATGTGTTTATCGTCTTCGATATGGTGGTGACTCCAAAATTCAAAATTTTTCAAAAATATTGCACGGGATTTTGTACAAAAAATCAGAAACAATTGTTTTGGGAGTAAAAAGGAATGTTATAAACAAACAGGTTTGCTTAGGTTTCCGGCATAGAAAACAAAAACTGTAGAATATCACATAATTGCTTTAAAATTTTAACTTTAACATTTATTTCGTAAATGGTTAAACAAAATTATTGACCCAGGGTCGACACATTTATTAACTCTAGATTTTGCTTTATATTACTCCCATCAAACTATTAACAATGATTAAAATTCATTTTCATTACGAAATAAAACTTTTATATTTCCGAAAGATTTTTTAAATTTCGATCTTTTAACATTTTATTAAGTCTTCCCTTAAAAATTAAATAAACATCCTACACCTAGCAGCAATTCGATTTTAAATTAGCTATCTGATCTTTTATCAACTTATCTTACTCTTTCCTTCTTTGTTTGCCTCTTCTTTTTCTGTCGACTGTCATTGTTCTGAAGAGGACCCAAGATAATGGGGTCGTAACAAACTTTTTCCTATCTACTTTCTATTTGTTTCGTTTTGTTAGCATTTAACTTTATAATTTTACATTTAAATGACTTTTTAGCGAATTTTCATATATATATATATATATATATATATATATATATATATATATATATATATATATATAGTAGTATATATATATATATATATATATATATATATATATATATATATATATATATATATATATATATGTTGCTATATATATATATATACAGTTGCTTATTTAGGGGGGGGGCCCCCCGAAATTTTCTAGACACTAAAAATTTTTAGGTATCATATCCGTTAATAATATAAAGTGCAGAAGTTAAATTAATTTTATATAATTCGTCGGGTTCGGGAACAAATCTCGTAAGTCCATTAGTTAAAACTAAACTTGAAACCATCAGAGAAAATGCAACATTAGAATTTCAGCTGATATTTGAAGAATGTGTAAGCGCATCTGAATCTGAACTGAGTATTGAAATTGCTGTACCAAGAATTAACAAATTCCAAAAATACAGACCCAACTTTCCTACTTCCGACAAACAGACTTATAATCGCACACCCGTTTTTATACCATTTTTGGATGATTTAATATCAGCATTAGGAGAGAGGTTGTTAAATTTTCCTTGCAATTTGTCATACCGAACGGTAATGTGCCATATGAGAAGATAAAGATTGTGTAATATCTCACAAGGAAGATCTCGAAAGCCCTAATGAAGATTTAGTAAAGCAGAAATGGATTATGAAGATG
>JABUQX010021318.1:42500-45000 GCA_015478945.1 Trachelipus rathkii | reverse complement strand
TTATGATTGGAGAAAAAGCTGCCGATCTTATTAAGAAATACTGGGAGAATAAATTGTCATATTATAATTAAAAATAATTCTTAACTGCATTGCTTGAGTAAATAAAATAAATATTAATCTTAATTAAATTGACAATTTCAATTTTACACGCTTATTCATTTAAATTTATAAAATATTTTCATCTCAAATATATATATTATATATTAAATATTATATTATATATATATATATATTATTATTATTATTATTATTATATTTATTATTATTTTTATATTTTATATATATATAAAATTATAAAATATTTTTTTTTTTATATATATATATATATATATATATATATATATATATATATATATATATATATATATATATATATATATATATATATATATATATATATATATATATATATATATATATATATGTAAATATATAAATTATATATATATATATATATATATATATATATATATATATTATTATTATATTATATATATATATATATATATATTATATATATTATTATATATATTATTATATTATTATATATATTAGTTATTATGGCAAGATATTCACAAAAATCTCCAGAGTAACATAACTATATTATATAAATTATTATATAAATATATATATATATATATATTATATATATATATATATATATATATATATATATATATATATATATATATATATATATATATATATATATATATATATTATATATATATATATATTATATATTATTATTATATATATATATTATATATATTATTATATATATATTATTATATATACATATTATATATATATATATTATTATAAATATATATATATATATATATATATATATATATATATATATATATATATATATATATATATATATTATTTTTTTTTTTTTTTATATATATATATATATATATATATATATATACTGATCCCAGAACTATAAAATAATGGTTTTATTATCCTTATTGTAATTGTAAAGCTAGAACTCATTTGAGGCAAAAGCTTTTATGAGAAAGATTGTTGGAAACCAAGCATATATTGAAGTTGTGTATTTAGTTATGTACGGTAAAGTTGCCTAAATCTTATAAGATCACACATAACTATTTTTATTCTTTTTTCTGTTATTTCAAATTGAAACAACCAATAAGAGAGTCCTTTCTCCAACCGGCTAAATCTTAGGTCGAAGGAGAAAAAACAGTTCGGCCACCGACATCTGTGTCGTTAAGGGGAGGGTCCAATTTTTTGCTTCGGGCTGAGCCCAATTTTCACCCCCCCATAAAAATGGACATAAAATTCGAAATTATCAGCAGAATTTGACCATATAAACACCAAACTGTAGCTTTTTTTGACCTCTAAAACGTCGTATTCCAGTGTTTTTCTGTGTCTGTAGTCATTGTTTTGGTATTTTCAATTTTTGAAAATCTAGGTTTTTGACATTTGTCGAAACTCCTCCTAAACTATTTATCGAAATGACTTCAGACTTGAAAAATACAAAGATTGGACTATTATCTAAAAAAGTGTAGCAGGGGAATTTTGATATTTGACCCCATATCTGAGCATTGGTCGATTTTCAAAACCTACTATTTTTTGGTTTTGAAATTGAAAAATTGGATTTTTTTTCTGTTTATCCGATCTGCATGAATTTTTCAGGACATTTGAGTCGTTGGAGATGCACTTTCTTCTTAGATAATTTCTTGTATATGCAGTAGTTTGAGATTTGTTTAAAACAAATGCAAAAAAAAAAAAAAACTTTTGGAAAATTTTTAAATTTTTATTTGAGTATACAAAAATTCATGTAAACAGGTATCCGCCCAATTAAGCCTCGATGTTGATCGGATAGAAAAATTTATATCAATATTTCACTTTTTCGAGCAATTAAATTTTTGAAAAAAGTGAAATATTAATATAAATTTTTTTCTACTTATCCGATCAACATCAAATTTTCAGGGCTTGTATAGTTGGGCGAGATGCATCTTTTTTACTTAGATAATTTTTTGACTCAAAAGAAATTTTTTTAAAAATTTTCAAAAAAAAATTTTTTATTAAATTTTGTTCCAAGAAAAAATCCTAAACTACTGCATATACAAAGAAATTAAATATATTTGAAAGAATGAAGAAAAACGAAATAGTGTGTTATCTTTTAGAGCTTCAAAAATTATTTTTTGCATAACAAATAATCTTGATTAGAGATTAGAAAATTTTAATCTTGGGTTCTCCCAACAATAGTGAGAGGAAATTTCGTGAGAAGTTTAAAAAACTTCCATTTTTTATGAACTAATAGAAAAGATTTTTATTGCATCGGATATATCTTATTAAGTAATATATTGAAACATTGGTTTTTCTTCTAAATATTATTACCAGGAAGCAATAGAAGTAATTGTGACTTGTGAAATGGAAAAATTTTAAAAAACCTCTTATCGCCTTGTCAAAATAGTGAATAACTGGTTCATTTCCTTGTTTGATCAAACCGGAGAAAAGATAACAACCG
>JABUQX010021318.1:22500-32500 GCA_015478945.1 Trachelipus rathkii | reverse complement strand
ATCAATTAATATAAACAATTCATCTGAAAAAATGAAATGATAACAATTAAATACACTGTTTTAAGTTATGAAAGTTGCAGTTGATAAGGACCACTATCACTGTTGAGGGAAGGTTTGAGACTGGCAATATGGAGTGATTCCAGAATTTTTAATTCAAGGAATTGGTTGGTTTGACTTAGTATAGTGAAATATTGTTTATTTATAGGGTGATTTTTATTGTGGCTATGATTTCTAATACTAGATGCGGGAGGATTGGTGAAAAGTGAACCTGTTCTAGCCGAGCAGCCTCTATGCTCGTCCATCCTGACGGTGAGTTGGCGTTGGGTACTGCCAACGTAGGTGTCTTGACAGTCACCACATGAATATTTATAAACGACGGACGAACGCAGAGGAGCAGGCAGAGAATCTTTATGGTTTAGAAGGGAGCCTATGGAAGAGTTGGGCGTAAAGAGAAAAATAAGTTTTAGGTGAGGGTAAGAGTTGGATAAAAGTTTTGTAAGTTCCTGTTTAATTTTAGTGTAATGGTGATCGTAGAAGGGTATTTTAATATAAAAAGGTTGTTTGGAAGGTAGCATAAGGGGTTTGTTGTGTGAATATATTTTATTAAGGAATCTTTTTATTAAGTTATATATTAAGGAAGAGGGGTATAAATTGGAGTTGAAATGTTTAATTATGAAAGAAAGTTCTGTATGAAGTTCTAAATAACCGGATGTTAAATGGTAAGCTCTATATATTAAGGTATTTATGCTATTACATTTATAAAGAAAAGGAACATGGCTGAAAAAATTTTGTGCAAGGTTGGTGAAAGTAGGTTTTCGATGTATATTTAGAGAGATGTGTGGGTCAGTTTTTGTAATATTCAAATCTAAGAAGGATAAAGTGTTATTAGTTTCTTCTTCTACAGTGAAATTAATGTTAGGTAGTTGACTATTGATAAAATTTAGGAAAGGAGTAACTTTTTGTTTATTAGAAAAAAGCAGAAAAGTATCGTCTATATAGCGTCTGTAATAAGAAGGTTTACAGTTTTGAGGAGCAGAGTCAAGCCAGATTGATTCATAATGTTTTAAGTATGTGTTGGCAAGAATGGAACTGAGAGGAGAGCCCATGGCAAGAGAGTTAGTTTGGGAATATAATTGATTATCAAAGAAAAAATAAGTATCGGAGACAGCTAAAGTTAATAGTTCCTTGAATTCGGATTTAGTGAAATTCATGAATGAAGATTGAGTGTGGAAAATAATGTTTAATAAGATATCTATGGCTTCACAGAGGTAGGAATATTAGTGTATAATGATTCTATGTCAAAACTAACCATATGAAATTTATGGAGATTGTTGATAGAGGAAATCCATGATTTAAATGAGTAAGAATTTTGTATAGTATATTGATTTATGCTGAAGGGTGATAGATAGGGAACTAAAAATTTTGCTAAATTGTAATTATGTGTATTGTAAGCGGCTAAGATAGGTCGTATGGGAATATTATTTTTATGTATTTTGGGGAGACCATATAAAATACCGGGAGCAGAGCCTCTAGAGTAACATGTATCGTATTGAGATTTGCTTAGTATGTTTTTTGTATGAAATTTACGTAATGAACGGTTTAATTTATCTTCTAGATTTAAAGATAACTTCAGAGGGTCTTTTTGTGAAGGGTTAAATTTGTCTGTATCGGATAAGATATTTTTTACCTTATTTAAGTAATCGGATTTATTTAAGATAACTACACCGTTAGTTTTGTCGGGTTTACATATGATGATAGTTTTGTCATTTTTGAGAGATTTCAGAGTGGTGAGGTCCGATTTAGAGAATAAATATGAAAAAATCTTATGTGGTTTAAAGTTCCAGAGAAATTTTTGTGCAATAAGGTTAATATTAGTTTGTATATGACTAAAACTAGTTTTGTACAATAGGTGAGGTTTTAAATTATTTAATAGTTTCTCAAAGGAAAAACGATGAAGAATAGGGGTAATGTTAAAATTAGGTATATGAAAGTTTAAGCCTAGAGTTAATAATCTTTCTTCGTTAATAGAAAGTGTTCTATTTGAAAAATTAAAAATAACTTGTTTTGATGTGATAGGAGGGGCTTCAAATTTAGATATAAGTCTGTTAAATTTGTTTTCATGCAGAAGTTTAATGTTACAAACATATTTGTCAATGTGAATTTTAACAAAATTATTTACAAATAAATTATCACAAAAACTTAACCTAGATTTAAGATCGATGGAGATATTCTTGATGTCACGATCCAGCTTGAAAATTGAACTTGATTTGAATTTAATTTCGTTATTAAGCAGCTTGAATTGAAATCCTTTGTAGAGATTGCTGTTGTAGAGTCTTTTTGAAAACAATTTAAATTTAATGAAATTTGGTAAAACTTGATATGCTTTACATCGTTTCAGGAAATCCAGGTCGAGTCTTAGTTTTTCCAGTTTCTTTTTTTTGTTTTCTAAATGTTTGAGCGTTTTTAAGGTTTCATGGCCGTATCTTCGTAAAATAATATTGTATATATATATATAAACTGGAAAAACTAAGACTCGACTTGGATTTCTTAAAACGATGTAAGGCATATCAAGTTATACCAAATTTCATAAAATTTAAATTGTTTACAAAAAGACTCTACAACAGCAATCTCTACAAAGGATTTCAATTCAAGCTGCTTAATAACGAAATTAAATTCAAATCAAGTTCAATTTTCAAGCTGGATCGTGACATCAAGAATATCTCCATTGATCTTAAATCTAGGATAAGTTTTTGTGATAATTTATTTGTAAATAATTTTGTTAAAATTCACATTGACAAATATGTTTGTAACATTAAACTTCTGCATGAAAACAAATTTAACAGACTTATATCTAAATTTGAAGCCCCTCCTATTACTTCAAAACAAGTTATTTTTAATTTTTCAAGTAAACCACTTTCTGTTAACGAAGAAAGATTATTAACCTTAGGTTTAAATTTTCACATACCTAACTTTAACATTAACCCTATTCTGCATCGTTTTTCCTTTGAGAAACTATTAAATAATTTAAAACCTCACCCATTGTACAAAACTAGTTTTAGTCATATACAAACTAATATTAACCTTATTGCACAAAAATTTCTCTGGAACTTTAAACCACATAAGATTTTTTCATATTTATTCTCTAAATCGGACCTCACCACTCTGAAATCTCTCAAAAATGACAAAACTATCATCATATGTAAACCCGACAAAACTAACGGTGTAGTTATCTTAAATAAATCCGATTACTTAAATAAAGTAAAGAATATCTTATCCGATACAGATAAATTTAACCCCTCACAAAAAGACCCTCTGAAGTTATCTTTAAATCTAGAAGATAAATTAAACCGTTCATTACGTAAATTTCATACAAAAAACATACTAAGCAAATCTCAATACGATACATGTTACTCTAGAGGCTCTGCTCCCGGTATTTTATATGGTCTCCCCAAAATACATAAAAATAATATTCCCATACGACCTATCTTAGCCGCTTACAATACACATAATTACAATTTAGCAAAATTTTTAGTTCCCTATCTATCACCCTTCAGCATAAATCAATATACTATACAAAATTCCTACTCATTTAAATCTTGGCTTTCCTCTATCAATAATCTTCATAAATTTTACATGGTTAGTTTTGACGTAGAATCATTATATACTAATATTCCTACTTTTGAAGCCATAGATATCTTATTAAACATTATTTTCCACACTCAATCTTCATTCATGAATTTCACGAAATCCGATTTTAAAGAACTATTAACTCTGGCTGTCTCCGATACCTATTTCTTCTTTGATAATCAATTATATTCCCAAACTAACTCTCTTGCCATGGGCTCTCCTCTCAGTTCCATTCTTGCCAACACATACTTAAAACATTATGAATCAATCTGGCTTGACTCTGCTCCTCAAAACTGTAAACCTTCTTATTACAGACGCTATATAGACGATACTTTTCTGCTTTTTTCTAATAAACAAAAAGTTACTCCTTTCCTAAATTTTATCAATAGTCAACTACCTAACATTAATTTCACTGTAGAAGAAGAAACTAATAACACTTTATCCTTTTTAGATTTGAATATTACAAAAACTGACCCACACATCTCTCTAAATATACATCGAAAACCTACTTTCACCAACCTTGCACAAAATTTTTTCAGCCATGTTCCTTTTCTTTATAAATGTAATAGCATAAATACCTTAATATATAGAGCTTACCATTTAACATCCGGTTATTTAGAACTTCATACAGAACTTTCTTTCATAATTAAACATTTCAACTCCAATTTATACCCCTCTTCCTTAATATATAACTTAATAAAAAGATTCCTTAATAAAATATATTCACACAACAAACCCCTTATGCTACCTTCCAAACAACCTTTTTATATTAAAATACCCTTCTACGATCACCATTACACTAAAATTAAACAGGAACTTACAAAACTTTTATCCAACTCTTACCCTCACCTAAAACTTATTTTTCTCTTTACGCCCAACTCTTCCATAGGCTCCCTTCTAAACCATAAAGATTCTCTGCCTGCTCCTCTGCGTTCGTCCGTCGTTTATAAATATTCATGTGGTGACTGTCAAGACACCTACGTTGGCAGTACCCAACGCCAACTCACCGTCAGGATGGACGAGCATAGAGGCTGCTCGGCTAGAACAGGTTCACTTTTCACCAATCCTCCCGCATCTAGTATTAGAAATCATAGCCACAATAAAAATCACCCTATAAATAAACAATATTTCACTATACTAAGTCAAACCAACCAATTCCTTGATTTAAAAATTCTGGAATCACTCCATATTGCCAGTCTCAAACCTTCCCTCAACAGTGATAGTGGTCCTTATCAACTGCAACTTTCATAACTTAAAACAGTGTATTTAATTGTTATCATTTCATTTTTTCAGATGAATTGTTTATATTAATTGATATTTATTTTTGTAAATTTAATAAAAAGTAATAAAAAACTCTGTGTCCTGATGATGGGAATAGTACACTTCCCGAAACGTCGACTTATAATTTTTTATCGCATCATTGATTGTTGTTAATTTGGAAAAAAGTTTCATCCCTATATTTGCTTACCTGCTTGCTGTTTTAGTTTTAAGGATTTAATAAAGTGAACATTTTAAGAAAAGTTTTAATTACATCGTTTAACAATTATGTTTAGAGCATTGGTTTTATTATTTATTATAAAAACCAAATTTCCGAAAAATAGCAATATATACAATATTATTTTACGAAGATACGGCCATGAAACCTTAAAAACGCTCAAACATTTAGAAAACAAAAAAAAGAAACTGGAAAAACTAAGACTCGACCTGGATTTCCTGAAACGATGTAAAGCATATCAAGTTTTACCAAATTTCATTAAATTTAAATTGTTTACAAAAAGACTCTACAACAGCAATCTCTACAAAGGATTTCAATTCAAGCTGCTTAATAACGAAATTAAATTCAAATCAAGTTCAATATATATATAGATATATATAAATATATATAATATATATAATATATATTATATATATAATATATATATATATATATATATATATATATATATAATATATATATAAATATGTATATATAAATAATATTATATATAATATATATAATATATATATATATAATATTTATATTTATATTTTTTAAAAAAATATACTATATTATATATATATATATATATATATATATATAATAATATAATATTATTATATATATATATATGTATATATATATATATTATTATATAATATATATATATATAATATATTATATATATTATTATATAATATATATATATATATATATATATAATATATATATATATATATATATATATATATATATATTTATATTATATTATATATATATATAGTATATATATATATATATATATATATATATATATATATATATATATAATATATATTATATATATATATATATCTATATATATATATATATATATATATATATATATATATGGACATAGATACTCATTTCTAATTTATAATTACTTTGGAATATTGAAAGTTGGTTTTTCTCTTTTGTTTATTTTACATGTGATTGAAATGAAATAGTTAATAGTTCTTTGACAATTGGGCAATAAAGATAGTTAATAAATTTAATATACCACAATAATGGAAAACACAGTTGTTGAATTATTTTTACTGGCACTCAGTAGTGCCAACCACTCTTAACCGAGGTTCTTAACAGAATCCAGACTTGATGCCGGTGCCCCAAGAGGAGGACTTCGTACCTAGTCACATTCATATTCACCGCTCTCATTTATTAATTTAATGCTTTTCTAACAGTGTGAAATGCCTCAACAACAGGCATGGCGTTACTTCAACGGACATTTATAATGGTGTACAGGAGAATATGGACGTCAGCCCCTTTACAAAAGTGCACAAACGTGTATGGCACACATGCCCTTGCATACACTCAAATAGTACACGCAAAATTGATTATATTTCGGTGCAATATGGTGATCTCTAGTTCCCTGATTGTTTTTCAAAAATATACATAATTAAAAACACTCAGTGAGATCCGAATTAAAAAATTCTTTAACGATTATTTTAAAATGAAAGAGGAACGAAGTATTAGAAACACTACGTGTCAGAGGGTTAAGAACAACAATAAAGATCAATAAATAATAACTATTACAGTAAATATAGATTTACTTTCTTTAAAAAATAGTCAACTTTTATCATACCTCCTGAGAAAAAGATATTTTTATTTCATTTTTATATTTTTTTTGTGTTTTACCAGCAAAAGTTTGGCTTTTTTTCAAATTCTTATGCATGAAAACGTTTCTATTCCGTATATTTGTTTTGTTTGCTAGCGGCTTTGCCATCAGAGGTGCAAGTTTTTCTATGTACTTATAATAAGTCATTGGCTTGTCTTGTACGGTCGTATCTACCAGCTATCCTGGCATATTAACAGGTTGTCCAAATAGCAGTTGTGCAGGTGTTATTCCCCCTTAGGTTACGGCTGCCTGTCTCAATGCAAACAGTGCATAAGGCAAGACTTGCAATCAATCTTGTGTTTTCGTCTTTGGCTTAACGAGCATACATCTTAAGCAAGCCAGAAGTGTGTGATGCAGGGCTTCAACCTTTCCGTTACACCAGCAACTTAATAATGACCTCTTTACTGATCTTTTTGATCAGAATTTCCCACATAAAGTTTCTAAACCTGTCAATCAGTGTGAACAAATATTTATAGCCCTGTCAAAGGGGTAACTTGACCAAATCTGCGTTTATCGTTTCGAACTTAAACTTCACCTCTTTGTATTTACCCTATTCCGGGTTTATAGAACGGCCTATCTTATTCGCTTGCTACTGTTCATAGGCGCGGACGTTTATGCATACTTCCAAAAACAAACTTCGACTTTATTACAATTTGCATTCTGATAGTCCTCATTTGACCTTGCAGGTTAAATATTCTTATAATTTCTTCAATACAGGAATCTGGCACCACCACGCGTGCGTATTCATTTTAATATCCTCAAACAACTCTACTTCTCTCTTTTCAAACCAAATTTTTGTTTCACAATATTTAAAGCGCTATTTTCTTACTTATCTATTGAATTCTTTATGTAATCATCCTCTTTTTTGCCGTCCGCCAATCAAATTATAATCAATTTTCGTTTTAAATTTTTCCGTGAAAATTTTACTACCGTCGGTACATTTCGTCATTAGATTTAAGTTCTTATTTCAAAGAATTGATTTTCATCTCCACAAATGGTATTCTTGCCAATCATCCTTTGCTCTGCTTCGTTCAACATTTCATTCTCTAAGCAGGAGCGTGCCAATATGCTGAAGCCTTTACTCTTCTCTTTAAGCACTTCACTTTAGTCATTTCAAGCTTCTCCTGATTGATTGCTACATTCCTTTGGGGATTGTGATTTACCGACGCTAATGCGTGATCTGCGTCACTCGACCCTGTGTTTGTTAGAAGCTTTGTGATTGACTGAGGAGGTGACTGGCTCTGCCTCCTTTCCAGTTCGAAAAACTTTTTCAATTGTCTCTTTTGTATCTTCTGGAAAATTTTCATCTATCATTTTATTTTGGACCAAATAGGCTAATAAGACATTTTCTTTTGTAGTAATCAATTTCAGGAGATATTATAGGTGCTTAGCAAATTCAGCTGTCTTTCCTTTCAGGAATTTTGATTGCAACTATCGTTAAATTTATTATATTTTGCAATCAATGCACGTGACTGCGTGGAAAATAAAATCTTTCTACCTACCAAAAGATAGTCATAGCGCTTTAACAGCTTTGTAAAGCAAAGGAGTTGTTTATTCTTCGAATCGTATTTTATTTCGGTCGGATTCAATACACAGCTGAAAAAAAGCATAAGGGGGACTTTCTTCGGTATCCCCTATGATCACTTCCTCTACTATTTTAGTCAACTCGTAAACAACTATTTTTATGTTTGTTTTAGAACAAGAATTGGCCAGAGTACAAGCATATAAGAAGACGTATTGACATCTTAGAAGGTTTTCTCCGCACGCGCATTCCACAGAACACGCCTACAGGAATAATGTTTCCCTTTCTAAAGGAAGTTAACGGTTCCATTATATATTCTAGACAAGGTAGAGACGAGCGATAGAAGCTAATCTGATCATTAAATCCTCTATAAATTCCTTGATTGTTTTTGGATAATTGCTTTATAATATTTCCCCAACCTTTTCAGGGTTCGGCCTCACACCATCCTTATTTATAAGAAAACCAAGGTAACTCCATTCGCCAACCCCTATCTTACACATTTCGGGGTTTAAACTTGTGTGTAGGAATTGGAGTCTTTCTAAAACCTTTTCTACTAATTTTACATGCACTTCTTTGGTTCTTGAAAATAATAAGTTGTCATAAATATAGGTGTGGCAATTTTCTATTTTGGAAAACACAATATTAACTTGTCATAAATATAGGTGTGGCAATTTTCTATTTTGGAAAACACAATATTTACCAGCCTTTGGAACGCGGCTGGAGAGTTTAAAAAACCCATCGGTAAGCAGGTATACGTAAATGTGCCCAGATTAAAATACTTTTGGCCTCTCTTATTAAGGCGAATAGTATAAAAAGCCTTTGTCAAATCTAATTTTGTGAAACAACGAAAATTCTTTAATGAGAATAATGCATCATGGATATTAGGCAACCCAAATACATCGAATTCCGCACTTCGATTTAATTTCCTGAAGTCTGTAATTAGGCGTATCTTGTTGTTTTCCTTTTCAAGTTCCGATGTAGGTAAAGACCAATCTGAGTTTGTTCGTTTCAAGACTTTTGTAACCACTAATTAATTTAACTTCTCTTTCGGAATGGAGCATAGTTAAAAGGATATTCTCCTCGGCCTTATCCTGAATGCCTTTCCCGAATTTTTGCTTCAATGGGGAAGGTAGCGGCAAAGTCTTGAAGTCTTTTCAGGGACAATGTGGGTTTCTTTATTCACAGTCTCTTTTGTTCTACATGTGTTTTCACGAACGTTTTCTCCCTCCACCCTCTCTCCATAGGTTTCAGAAATCTCTTCCCACTTTCTTTGTTTTTTTTTCTTACTATTATGATTTTTAATGGTTTCTATATTTATATATAATACCTTTTAAAGTAAAGAGGGGACCAGTAGGTAAGAGAGGAGAATTTACAGTTGGAGAAAGAATAACCTTAGAAATACCATGCACGTGAGAATATTTTAATTCTAAATTATGGTCGTAATTTAACTGTTCGGAATTATTGGTCACGGAATCTATTAATAGATTTAATTTGAAATTTACACCCAGGCCAATTTTTTTTTCAAAAATGGTTGCCCTAATACATTTAATTTTAAATTTGCAACATAAACTTTCACAGGAATATTTTTTTTAAACCAATATCAATATGCATTTCCTTAATACTATATATATATTTCAACTTTGGAATTATTAGTGGTCATAATGGGGGTCATAATACCCAATGGGGGTGTTACGCTTCTCTGTTGCAACTGCAATGC
>JABUQX010021318.1:7500-15000 GCA_015478945.1 Trachelipus rathkii | reverse complement strand
ATTATCTCTTTCTGAATAAATTGTTTTTGAATTGAATTAAATTAATTAGTTTTTTCTTTTATTATTACTATTTATATATTTTACATTATGGTTAAAATGCACCAATTTATTTTTAAACATATTTACGTTGTTGCCCACGTCTTCGAAGAAGGACGGTCTTATTGTCCGTTTCCTGTCCTACATTTGAAGTGGTGTTAGAGGTGGCAGTATCCCCCGAGAAGGGTATGGAAGCGAGTACATGGGGCATTCTTCCGACTCGCAGGAATAGGTGTGATGAAGTTACCTGCCATGATAATAACAAAGTTCAGCCGACGGGCCGTTAGGTGCGGCTCTGTAATATCTCATTCTTCAGGCTTTGCTTCTTCCTCTCCTTGGACGGAGATTCTCTTCAGGCTGCCGTTATTCCCATGGGACTTGGCACATGGAGCTCGCGACCTCTTTGGGTAGGTTCATTATTTCTTTCATCTGCATCAAAATTTCCTTTTGAGTCTCCAAGGCTTGGTCCGCTTTTTATTCCCACTAATGTGAATGTGGCAGTTTTCTCGTTGGCTGCGATGGGTTTTCGTCACATCTCAGGTGGTTGATATTACTCTAATAGAGTCCCTCCCTCTGCTGGATTGGCAGATGATCAAGACATTTGTGTACAAAAGTTTTTGAATAAATTATCTGCTGCGTGGACAAGCTTAAATATGTCCTTATCTTGGTCAATGTGATACAAATCACGACGCGAATTAGGTAATCATTCATGAATAGTTAGTTCTTTGTTTCATATTATATTTGTTTCACGATGAGTTTCAAAATTTAGGCCTGATTATCTTTTAAACGATTTTGTAATACTTGGTAATTCATTTCTCTGTATCCCTTTTTAAATACATCACGCACCCCGTTGAAGAAGCGCTGACTGTAACTTATTGTATCCAAGAGTTTTTGGTAATGAGATTGAGTTTGAAGATGAACCAAACGATACTATTGTTCTGCAAGATGGAAGCCAGCATGCGCACTCTCTTCACTTACATCATGTGATCCACGACTTAAATATAGAAAATGAAGGTATTTAAACAGGAAATTTCCTAGCAATTGAAATGAGAGTTGTTGGCGGGTTATGACCCAACTATTGTAGACGTGGTTCCCTTGACTATGCTTGTGTGGGCAACCCTTTGGTGTGCACAAATTTTTGTCCTCAGAGTTGAGGTTGAGATTTCACGTCCTAATGTTGAAAGCGATTTTTGAGTGAAAATGGACATCCTTCCTTGCCTTGTTTTGGGGGATACAGCTTTGCCATTCTCTGTTCTTGTTTTGGGGGATACAGCTTTGCCATTCTCTGTTTTCAAACGTGGGGAAGGGTTCTTTCTTACACCCATTCTTTTTTATAGAACATGGAATTATTTTCTTTTTATATTTTAAATTTTAGGCCTAAAGAAGTTCGTTTAAAAGCTGCACGTGTTCCGATTCAACAACTTTCTCTCTTTTTTTCAAATAGGATTTTAAGAGCCACATTTTTTCATGCTATGCCAAAAATTTCTGGCACAGCAAATAAGAGTAACTTGTTATACTAGCAATTTCCCCTTTTATGTTTATAAAAAAGTACTAATACAGTTAATTATAACTCCTTTTTAATTAATTATGTTTACACAATACTCTAGTTAAGGTCCCTAAGTCACTCTACTGGAGTTATACCAAAAATTTGACAGATACTCATGTCTAATTTATAATTACTTTCTAATATTGAAAATGGGGTTTTCTCTATTGCTAATTTTGCATGTGATTTAAATGGGAGAGTTAATAGTTCTTTGCCAATTAGGCAATAATTTGATACACCACACTAATGGAATACACAAGTGTTTAATTATAACTGGCACTCTGTAGTGCTAACCTCTCTTCACCGAGGTTCTTAACAGAATCTCGACTTGATGCCGGTACCCAAAGAGGAGGACCTACCATCTAGTCACATTCAAAATCACCTCTCTCATTGGTTAACTTAAATGCTTTTTTAACAGTTTTAAATGCCTCTAAAACAGGCATATTATTTTAACGAACATTTATAGTGGTGCACATTAGGGCATGGACGTCAGCCCCTTTACCAAAAAGCACAAACTGTATGGAACACACTCCATTGCATACAGTCAAATGAAACACACAGAAATGATTATATATCAGTAAGATACAAAAATATATATATATAGCAGGTATATATATATATATATATATATATATATATATATATAGCATATATATATATATATATATATATATATATATATATATATATATATATATATATATATATATATATATATATATTTCCAGAATTAACTTTATTACAACAAAAAAAAATCGCAATAATAATGGCGAGCAATTACTCAATCAAGCGTTTGGAAACATTTTGCCCTCACAAAGTTTTCTACCATCGGCATTTTTAATAACATTTTTCTATTGTTAGTCCTCCATCGGTAGTAATAAATCCACCAATAACTAAAAAGATTTAAAACAGAATACGACTTTATTGTCGGTAAGAGATTGTTTTTAATTTAAAATCCTATTATATATATATATATATATATATATATATATATATATATATATATATATAGTAGAGATATATATATATATATATATATATATATATATATATATATATATATTTATATATATATATATATATATATATATATATATATATATATATATATATATATATATATATATATATATATATATATATATATATATATATATATATATATATATATATATATATATATATATATATATATATATATATATACAGTACATATATATATATATATATACATATATATTTATTTATATATATATATATATATATATATATATATATATATTATAGCATATATATATATATATATATATATATGTTATTGGTATATACATATATATATATTATATAGTATATATTACATATATGCTAAGGCCATGGCTTCACCATTATGGTTTTAATATTTTTGGTAAATTTACTGACTCTTTTATAAGATGTTTCTGTCTTCGATTTAATTCTTTTTGTTCTTGAAACCTTAGTTGTTAGATAGTCTAGTTAGATTCTAGGATTGTGAAATACGTAGCTTAGATAGCACTAGGTTATATTTTTCGTCGTCTTTTTTAACTTAAGTTTTTAGTGTTTCTATTTTTTATTTATATTATAAACGGGTTTTAGCACAGCACTTTACGTATTTGGTCAAAATTATTTTAATTATATCGATTCATTTTTTTTTTCATTTTAGGTTAATAATTGTAATTTTTGGTCAATTTGTGAGGGTGTGCGGGTGCGTGTGTGTTTCAAACTTTGTAGATTTTTCATCATATTTTACACATTTATTATGAATACGGTTTTATCGTTTTATCATTTAATTTACGAGTTTTTTTTAGCGTGTGAACAATTTTAACCTTTTTTTTTTGTTTTGTTTTTTTGTCTGTTTGTTTTTTTTTTGTTTTGGTTGTGTGAGTGTGTGATATAGATTTGCGCAAGTTAGCGTGCTTTTTAATAATTTACTAACATCCGCATTACACTTATCCCCTGCATCCGTAATACCAGACTCTAACTCTAACCCTAACCTTTGCTCTTGTCTGAGACACAGATGGCTAAGAATTTGTCCTCTAGCAACTCGTTTAATATATCCACCTATAACATATTTAATTCTGCCCAGCAGCTATGTAACATAAATGCTCCTGTAACACGTCTCGTGAATCTCGAATCTTCTAACTTCAATGTTCTGTGGTTTAAAATCTTTCTTCCTTCTCCTGCAATAATCTTGTGCTTCTGCTACTGTTCTCCTAACAGAACAGATTTTCACGCCTTTTGAATATCTTACTACTTCTCACGAGACTGTTATATCTTTTCATCCAAATACTGATCTATTTAGGGGATTTCAATGTATACAACACTGAATGGTTGGGGTCCATCCAAACACTGAGGTCCTCTATTTAGGGACTCTAACAAACACAACACTGACTGGCTTAAATCCTCATACTGATTTAGGTGGGGAGGAGGCCGAATTATTTAGCATTCTCAACGATCTGGAGAACTTAATTTAAAAACCTGGTTAACACATCTGGATCAACCACCAATTTTGAACACACTTTAACTATGTTTCACCCTTCACTAGTCCCCTCAGCAAATACAATTCACCTCGTCTTATTGGCAACCTGACCACAAACCTTTAATACTCCTTTAATTTTGCACATTTTCTTTTTCAATAGCTCCATCCCGCCCACGCGTTTTTTTTCTGGCACTTTGATCGGGCCGATTGGGGCCTTGCGTCGCTTCTACGCTAACAATAATTGAACAACGTTTGACTCTGGTGACGCCTCTGCTTCGCCATAAGGTGGAGCTGTAATCGTTAGCGATGGTATGTGTGCCTATTCCTCTTCGACTAAATCTTTCTCTCCCCTTGAACCATGGTTCGATAGTGCTTTGTTCTCTGCCTGATCATGAGACAGTGGGTATCGAAAAAATTCTCGTTCTCCTATCAATCTTGCTAATTTTCATTCAGCTAAATCGTTGCAGGGATACTTTCGACGAGCAAAGTGGGCTTTCATTAAACGAAAGTGCGCTACTCCTTGGTTCTCCTACCGACAAATCTTTCTGGCCTCTTGCCACATCTCTAGCAACTCCTGTAAATCTGCCTTTCCTCCTCTTATTCGATCTGATGGTTCTGGGTTGCTAATTCTCCAACTTGAAAAGGCCACTTCGGCTTCCTATTTCCAACTCAACTCCTGGACGATCCTAGCATTTTTCTTCTTATACCCTTTTCTCCTCTCTGGTGTATTATGAATTTGCCTAGCATTTGATAGGGGTGCAGTGGTCTCTGAAATTCATGAACTAGGAAGGTGGGTTGCCCAGATGGCGTTCCTCCCCTGTGTTTTGGGAGTTTTCTTCCGTGCTGGCCTCCTCGTTCACCAACCATATTCTCTATGTCTGATTACCACTCTTCCCCATGTTGAAGCACGCACATGTCCAACTTATTCCGAAAAAAGCTCTGATTCTTCTAACTATCGCCCTATAGCTCCCACTTGTATTCTATCTAAGATCTTGAAATCTCAACCCTCATTTCTTAGATCATCTGCAATCTCATTCACTTCTTTCCGATCGCTAGTACACGGCTTTCGGCGCTAGAGGTCTACTGGATATACTTTCCTATCTACTGATTGCGTTTTCCCGCCCATAGGAATCACGGGGAGACGCATGGTGGTGCTTGACATATCTAAAGCATTTGACCAGGTATGGCACGCGTCACGCTCCCCTCCTATGGGTTTCCTCCTTCTCTTGCTTACTTATGTCTAGTTTCTTTCAAATCGCTCAATATCGGATGGGGCGACTTCTTCTTCTGTCAATAGTGGTGTTCCCCAGGGTTCTGTCTTACTCCTACTTTATTCTTACTTTTCACTAATGATCTTCTCACCTGCAGCATCAACTCTATCCAGTCATATAAAGCCGATGACTCGAACTTTCATTCTTCCAACCCAATTTAATTTGCCCTCTTTACTTCAGAATTTAATCTGTCCCAATCTTTTCTGATCATTTGATCTGATAGAATGATGGGCCATCTCAACCTTGTAAATTCAGTTCTTTAAAACCAACTTTACAATCTCTCTTTCAAGACACCTTCTAACTCTTCCTATCTCTCTTCTTTTGACTTGCCCTCAAGTTTCTCCTGTTGATCATATAAAACATCCGGTTCTTAACATAAATAAAAAACAGTTCAAACCCATCATCGGTTGCTAGGGCGCTTCAAAGAAACTGGGAGTTCTTGTTTAGACTGTGTATAATTTTTTCCTTTTCAAGCACATTCAACTGTCAATCCGCCCTTTATGATAATTGCCTCCTGCATCTCAGCGCCCACACCCCGGCTTTTTTAGCTATAGGGTCATCAGCACGCGCTTATAAATTGTCTGCAATTTTCCAGTTACGAATTGATCTTCATCTTTTGCGGCGCGATATTGTTACTTTATCTCTTTTCTATAGGTACAGTAGTGGCAAGTGCTCGAGGCTTATCACTCGCGCACCTCCACCTTTACGTCGCCCTCGTAGTACAAGGTGCTGTATCTGCACATGAGTTTTGTGTTGATATTGGATACCTGATCAGTTCGCCGTGGTGCTTCCTTCTTTCTGCCACCTTGCCCCAGAAATTCTCTTCATCTTCTGTGGTCTAAGATCACCTCCACGCATGCGTCAAGTCATCTGTAATTTATGTTAGATGAAACGATCTGATATGCATCACTCTTCTTAATAGGGCTCTGCCCGTGAGTGGTGGTGACAACTGTAAATATATATATATATATATATATATATATATATATATATATATATATATATATATATATATATATATATATATATATATATATATATATATATTTATATTATATATATATATATATATATATATATATATATATATATATATATATATATATATATATATTAGCAGTATATATATATATATATATATATATATATATATATATATATATATATATATATATATATATATATATATATATATATATATATATATGTATATATATGTTTACATATAAATATATATATATATATATTTTCATTCAGAAGAGGAGACAGATATAGTATATATATATATATATAATATGTATATATATATATATAAATATATATATATATATATATATATATACATATACAAGGTAGAGTTAATAAAGAGGAGGTAAAGAATAGAGTGGGAAAATTAAGGTATGGTAAATCTGTAGTAATAGATGCTATGCTGCAGCCATGAACAAATAGTAGATGGTATATCCTGAGGCAGATACGGAATGTTGATGTGGATTTATGTTGTCGACTTGTTGAGAGTGATTGGAGGGGAGAAGTAATAGTACCCTTATATAAGAGGTAAGGGGGATAAGGGAAACTGTAGAAATTATAGGGAATTAGTTTATTGAGTACTGGTGTGTGTTATATATGTTACATGTGTTCAAAGATCAGATCATGATCTATGATGATTAGTGAAGAAATACAGCATGCTTTAGAAGTGGCAGAGTATGTGAATTCAAATCTATTGGCATTGTAAATAATGATTATAAAAATGAGAGAGAAGAAGAATAAATTGTGATTTAGGTTTTATGGATTTACAACAGGCGCATGATTATTAGGGAAGCTTTATGGCAGGTTTTAGTGATATGGTGTTGGTGTAGGCTTGAATGCACCAAAAGTATGTATACATAGTAGATAAAAAAGGTTATAATGGAGCATAAAGTGATCTATTCAATAATAGTGATAGAGACAGGATGTTGTGTTATGTTTCAGTGTATATTCACACTCCATATGGATGGTTTACAGAAAGAATTAGAGGTGGGGCAAGTGTGTGTGCAGGTGTTGAATGATAGAATGGAAGAGAATGAAGAGCCCACTATTATATACAGAAGATTTGCTTGTGTGGAGAACTGGAAAAGAGCCTTTATATATCTAGAAGGATTTGGCAAGGTATGCAGAAG
>JABUQX010021317.1:0-30000 GCA_015478945.1 Trachelipus rathkii | reverse complement strand
GTGAGGATAAACAAGATTATAGTAAAGGTTTTTTAAAATATATTTTGGAACAAAATTCCTTATCTTAAGAAATGCATAGTTAAGCATAGGTTAGCTTGCTAATGAGATTATTTGTTTGTTCTTTGAAAGAAAGTTTGTCATCAAGGATAAAACCTAATAACTTAACAGACGATAGCCGATTTATAATTATAATTTTTGCTCTTACATTTAGTTGAGCAGGGTTTTTTTGATACGTTATTAATAGGCAATTTGTTTTTTGTGGGTTTAGGGGGAGTCTGTTCGTCTCTACCCATGTTATAATGTTTTCATTATTCATTGTTTATTTGAAGTTTTACATTCATTGTTCCCTTTTGCAGGTTAAGTGTGTTTATATTAACGGGTCTGGAATAATTTTTGCAGTGTTGGTCATAGGCAATCTGAGAGTGTATTGGCATCTATGAAATATTGACTAAGTCTACTTGTGTATAATATTAATAATCTGCGGTCTCTAAAATATTAGCCCTGAGGGACACCTTTGTGGAATTGGAGAAGCACGTGAGAGATGCTTGTGGTTGTCCTCAAACGAAACGTATTGGTTTCGGTTCAGCTAAGTACGAGTACTGAAACCATTCTGGTAGTTGCACATTGGTGGATACACATTAATTTCTCTTCTGTATCTTTTGCTTATCTAGGTTGTGTGAATGCTTTCGTGTGTAATTCTGAATAGTAAAAACTAGTAACATGTTTGCTTCTTCATATTAGAGCTGTTTTGTATAGTTTTCGTAAAGGAATATAAGAGCATCTCCGTGGTTGCGATTTTGGTGAAGCATCTGTTTTGTGAGAGAAGCAATTATGCAGTAATTACAATGGATGTGGATTGTATACTTGTTTCAAAAATTTTACCACTGTGTGTACGATTGAATACGACGGAAGTTTTTCGAAAGGAGGTGTCAGAGTCAGGGGTAACTCTTGCAATTTCTAATTAGTAATAATAATAATAATAGTAATAGATAATGATAATGATATGATGATAATGAATGATAATGATAATGATAAATAATAATAAATAATAAATAATAATAATAAATAATAAATATTAAATAATAAAATAATAATAATATAATAAATTAAAATAATAATAATAATATAATAATAATATAATAATAAAATATAATATAATGAATATAATAATATTAATCTAATAATATAATAATAAATATTGAAATAGATAATAATAAATAATGTTAATAATATAATAATAATATAATAATAATAATAATAATAATAGGGTATGGAGTGGCTGAGGGATTCCAAACCTCACCAGTAGGTCGTGCGCAAGCACCGCCAGTCATATTTTTTCGCATCGCACGTCACCTTTATATTTTTTAAAATTCGTGGTCTCCGAGACAACTAGCAAATCTGAGGAACTGGTGCTTCACCGCACGGACACCAGAGTACATTCATGGCTAGCAAAGTAATATATATATATATAGTATATATACATTATTATATCGATATATATTGTTATTCTTATTTTTGTAAATTACTTAATATAAGTATTTTATACCGTTTCTATGGTACACTTATATATATTATATTATAACTAAAATCCATACCGTAGTTTTTCTTTTTTTCCCCTGGGTCTTTTTTTTGCCACCCCCCAGGACAACAGATCTTAAACGAACAATTATCGATTTTGCCTCAAAATAACTTCTTCCTCTCCAGGGCACTAGAATCCCTTTTAAATATATATATAATATATATTATATATATATATATTATTATATATCTAGTTACTTTATTATTTGTACTAATATTATATTATGTATCCTATTGATTTTATCTGAGACACATTATTATATTATATTACGTTATATATATATACTTTTTTTTGATAACTATATAGGTTCTGTTATTATCGGTATATATATAATTATATATATTATATATATATATATATATATATATATATATATATACTATATTTGCCAACTATACATATTCTTTGAATTCTTCTGTAATTTTTGGCTAATTCTATTAATTTATCGATTCATAAAACTTTTCTAAAGGAATTAATTACGGTAATTAACAATGAGGTATGATTAGGAATATTTTTTTTTAGATATTAAAAGAGGTAACTATAATTGTAAAAGGCTGCTTGGGGAAAACTGTTATAAATTCATTTACGGTGGGAAAACTATTTTTTAAAAAAAAATATCGTAGTTCATCCGAATTTTTGTAAATGAAATTTTCCTCTAGATAGTATTTGTTCCGTTCCGGATTCGGTATACATTTATATAATCTTTCATAACTTTCACGAGGGATTTTTCACTTTATATCTTATATAACTTTCACAGATTTCAAATGGATGTATCGAATACAAAATTTTTGCACATCTAACATTATTTTGATGATTTTCGAAAAAAATTAAAATCCTAATATTTGGATGAACAACATTATAATAAAGATGTGAAGTTAAGAGAATATGACAAAAACAAAAGCAAACCAAAAATAACTGAGAAATAAATAATAATAATAATAATCATAATCATAATTATAATAAATATAATAAAAATAATAATAATATTATAATAAGAATAATAATAATAATAATAATAATAATATATATTCATTTTTAATTAAATATAAAATACTTAAATAATAAATATATAATAATTTATGAACTCCTAGATAATAATAAATATAATAATCATAATAATATAATTAATAATAATAATAATATAATAATAATATATAATGGATAATCATATAATTAATTCGGTCGGTGTTATTAGTGCTTTGGTTGACTTATTATACTTGACAAGTAAGACCTATGTTTTAAATGAACTAATAAATCTCTTATTGAGAATATTGCCTCACCAGGTTTTAGACTGTCATGGATACAGATTTAATTTTCCTGGTGTTATAATTTTTTTAACTATAAAGTCCGTTACCGCGAGAAATCATGCTTTTTCAGTCACTTATATTCTTACGTGACTGCGTTGAAAATCCATATACTAATTACTTGGGGCTGAAGTCGGTCTTCCTTTAGCAAATATGAACTAAATTTTTCGGTATAGGAATGGGTCATAGTTGGTTTCGGAGACAATACAGTTCAACGGAGATCTTCAGTAGGCTTTAACGGACATCTGTATCGGATGTTTGTTTACGGAAAGGTAAATACGATGTATCCTTTATATAGAAACATACTAATAGTAATGACTAGAGGCGCCTTGGGCTTTTTCCGTTTGTTCGGAAAATAATCAATATTTAATAAATTCCACTGTAAAGTATTAAAAGATTTGTTGTTACTGTCTTTTTAAATAGGTACATAATTAAAAGATCAATAAGCCTCCAAGTGGCATGTATGGGGATATGTTGGGCTCAAGTCAAGACCGAATTTAGATTTCCTAACCCTCTGGTGGGTGAAGAACTCTTCCTCTAAAGTTTGAGTCTTTTCCATCAGTGGCTTCAAAGATATTCTTAATAAACTAAATTTAAATGATCCACATTATGTTCTCATCGTACTATAATCGTTATGTATTCGAGGATGGTAACGATGTTGTTCACTACGTTAAGGCAGTCCAATCACACATTCTAATATTTCCCCACAAGTGTTGTATAAATAAAGAAATTTGGGAATACTTTCAACCAATTTTGTAAACGTTAGAGCAAGTGTGTGTGTGTCTGGTGTGTGTGTGTCGCTTGTTGTTTTGTAGCTGTGTATGATTTGTTGTTGTGTGCTGTTGGTGTGTGTGTGTGTGTGTGTTGTCGGTGACGTTTTTGGTGTTGTGTGTGTGTGTGTGTGTGTTTTGTGTTGTGTGTGTGTTGGTGTAGTGGTTGTAGTTGTTGTGTTGTGTGTGTGGTGTGTGGTGTGTGTGTGTGGTGTTGTTGTGTGGTGTGTGTGTGTGTGTGTGTGTTGTGTGTGTTGTGTGTGTGTGTGTGGTGTGTGTGTGTGTGTGGTGTGTAGTGGTGTGTGTGTGGTTTGTGTGTGTTGTGTGTGTGTGTGTGTTGTCGTGTGTGTGTTGTTTCGTGTGTGTGTGTGTGTCGTTTATTCTTAGTTCGTTATGTGTGTGTCGCTGATGTGGTGTGTGTTGTATGTGTGTGTGTGGTGTGTGTGGTGTGTGTGTGTGTGTGTTGTGTGTGAGTGTGTGTGTAGGTGTGTGGTGTGTGTGTGTGCGTGTGGTGTGGTGTGGTGTGGTGTGTTGTGGTGTGGTGTGGAGTGTGTGTTGTGTGTGTGTGTGTGTGTGTGTGTGGGTAGTTGTGGTGTGTGGGTGGTGTGTGTGTGTGTGTGTGTTGTTGTGTGTGTGTTGTGTGTGTGTGTGTGCTGTGTGTTTTGTGTTATGATATAGATTCAGTGTTGTATGTATTGGCTCTGTTTTTTAGTATGTGTTAGTATTGAGATTTAGTGTAATTCATTAAGCCGTAAAACCCGCTCAATCTTAAATATTTACTGATAAATTAACTACTCCTAACTATCAGACCATAGTAAGATTATTCACTGAGAGTATAATTTTCTAATCCAAATTTGTTTTCATAGGCATTTTCGGACCATCTTTTTGTGTGGTGTTGTGATGAGCAATTGTCAACTTTTCTCACCTAGACAAAAAAAAGTAAAAACTTCCGATTAATAGGTTGGTTTTTGGTATTTAGCAAATTTATTTCTAAAGTCAAATATATTTTTAATATTTATCATGGTTAAATTTTTTTTTTAAGGAAAATGTCTAATATTTGTTTTTTAAAATAGTTGGCTGGAGTTATTTATGCCGCTCGAAAACGCCAGTAAATGTACAATGAAAGTTTATTTCAATTCTATGAAGGCAATATCAAGGAAATGCCGCGCAATATTTCTATCTGTTCTGGCAGACCTACTGTAATTATATATAACATTTCTTGGGGTACTACTACTTCATAATCGCAGCAAATTTTTTGTGTTCGAATCGATATTTAGCCAGATTCGAAAGATTATGGTAACATAACGTAGTTGACGAGAGAGAAAACTAGCGACTATCTTTTAAAAGTGAAAAGGCAGAAAATCAACTTCCATGTGAATATATATATATATATATATAGAAACATTTTATGGTATATATATTACTTATGTTTGATAATATATACTATATATCTTTATATTATTATATATATACTACGTATAACGGTATACTATATAGTAGGGCGTAGTCGAGTAGGTGGTCTATGAGAAGAGCGTATCGGCGTAGTAAGCTCACTCTCACTGTTGGTATGTTTTTGCTCTCTCGAAAGATGTTGTAGTGGACAGTCTACTGCTCACGTTCTTCATCATCAGCCATGAGGGTCAGTGACGCAGAAGCCAGTCTCGTACCGTATAGCGATACTTGGGAGTAAATCTGGTGAATATCTGCTGTATATACGATATATATAATCATATGATACGAGTTTTTGTCTTATATATTTATAATATATATCTCTATAATTATATATATTGACTATACTTATATATGATGTATAATATAGAAAGCATGCTCTCGCTGCTCGCTCGACTAGAGAGTATATCATGGTAATATTTTATATATATCTACGTTATTTCAGGCCTCGAAATTCTAGATGATGGGTCAGACGTGTTGTATTACGTTGGTAAGTGTTGAGTTATTTTTACTATAGATATGAGGTGATAGTTGGCAGATGGTATTCGAGAGTATAAGGAGTGGAATGTCCACACAGTGCTTATATATTATTATATCATATAATATATATATTATATATATATATATATATATTATATATATATATATTATATATATATATATGATATATATATATATATTTATAATTTATATATTTAGTATTATATATATTATATATCTATATATATATATATATATATAATATATCTGAACCTATATATGTTCCTGTTCTAAGATATATATATATAGTATATATATATATTATATCTATCTTAATATATATATATAATATATTATATATTTGTATAGTTATTAATAATATATATATCGGGCGGCGTATGACTATAGATGGTGGATAGAGTGGGTGTTTTGTTCCCTCATTGGCTGGTTGAGGAGCATGGTCATTTAAGGACGGTTAGCGTGTGAGTCAGTATATATATGTGGTTGAGTAATGACTCGATGTAGGAAGTATATAGTGATGTTATTTCGAGACTTGCGTATATGAGTGTGAAGTGATTAGTTATCTCCTCGACGGTAAGATGAGAACAGTCTGATATAATTTGAGGTCTATTGCTGATATATGACGAGGGATATATATATATTATCATGTATTTATTATATTAGTTATATTATCCTGAGAGATTATAATAGGCGGATAGTGAGAAGTGTGGTATGTCTGACGGACGAGTAGCAATAGTGCAGCGTAAGATTCGGTGTGTATAATGGCATAATGATGGATAGATTGGTGCTTCGATGTTGTCTCTCGGTGGTCCTATGCTCTCAGATTATATATTGTTCCGGGATCATACTGCTCGGTTCGGAGGCGGTACAGATGAACTTAGTTAGATCGATGGATAGTAGAAGATCTGTGTGTCTAGACTCACGAGCCAATAAGAGAAAAAATTTCTCTTAGAGGTGGGAGTGAAGACGGGTTTGCTGCGCTCATCGTCGTAGGAAGATACCACTCTCTGTAGGCGCAGAATCTCGAAGAGGAAGTTTTTTTACCACAACTGATTGGGAAGTAATCTGTCTGTTGGCTCGGAACGCCAAGGTGGGGCCTAAAAAATGGACATAAAAAAAATTAATATTCATAACGGGAAAAGGGAGCATACAATTTTTTCATCCTGATAAGCCTGATTTTTTGTTAATAAGTAGTATTTTGCTCGATACAGTAGATGTATGTAAGATAGACGAGTTGCACTTTTTAGGGCTGATGCTAGTTAGTGCAAGCACACACTCTACAATAAGAAGCTCGTCGTTAATGACTCACGCACTGTGCGACAGCGAAGTTCTCGACAAGAGTCACGCAGACTCTTAAAATTCGGATGACCACCCACGTGGTGTATGATGGATATCTATTTATATGATCATATAATTATAATTTGGTCACCACAGAGTAGTTGCTGTTATAGGTGAATAAGAGAGTGTCGTCCACCACTATGTCCGGCCTGATTAAGGTCAGGGAGAGTAGATTCTTTAGAAGTTCGAGTGTTGGTAAGATGCTTCAGAGATCAGTCGTTCTGGAAGATGTAATATATCTGTGTGTAAGGTGGTGGAGTGGTACTGTTATATTATAATGTTGAATGCGGCGTGAATAGAATTGCATACTGTAACGTCAATAGCGAGGGTAAGTTCAAATCCGAGGGTGGAGAGCTAAAAAAAAAATTGACAATGGGGTAAATGGGGTGATTTTGCGTAATATTCTTTAGGGTTGCAAAATTTTCTTTTTATAAAATATGAAACAAACAAAGTCCAAGTGCGAAAAATCTCTCATTATTAATTATTAATTATTATTTATTATTATTATTATTATTATTATTATTATTATTTATGTATTAATTATTATTATTATTATTTAATAATATAATTTTTATTTTTTATTATTATTATTATTTTATTTTCCACTTATTTTCGCAGTTCTTATCATTCTTTTTTTATTATAGTACTATAACATCATCCTTATTTAATTATTATTATTTTATTAACGGTGGCTCTCATGACTATTTTATATAAAACTTAAAAAAAGAAGCTGCCAGGAAATATTTCACCAAAAACTTTACATTGAAAAGGGACTAGGTAAGGATCACAAGTGAAAGAAAATATAAAAAAAATCGAACACGAATCTGGAGCGAAAATAATATATATTTTTCTTTGGAGTTTGGGAGGAAGTTTATGTAACAGCTGGGGGAAACACAAGAAAATAAATATCAAAGAGTTTGGTTAAATTTAGTCCAAAACTCCCAGTTTCATTAAAATGTAAATAAGGAAAATAAATCTTTAAAAAAATTAAATTCAGACGATCTTTCAAAAATTTCAACGGCAATAATTATTACGATGGAAAAATGTAGAAGTTATGTTAGCGAGTGAAAATAGTTTTATAAATTCAAACAAATTTCAAAACTTACCGGAAATTCACAAAATGAGGTAACTGTTATTAAAAGAGAGGCGACTATACGGCAGAGCATCAAGCGTCAGAATAAGAATTTTGAAAGGAACAAGAGATTATCTCGGGGGTGAAAAATAGGGGGTGGAAGAGAGGGGGATGATTCGAGCTTCAGTTTCAAGTGATAGGGAAATTGAAAAATAAATATGATAGGAAAAGTAAATAGTTAAAAGGACTTTGAATACGTGATTAAATGAGTTCAGGAGCGTACGTGAGAAAAATAATATATTTTATCTGAAAAGATAAAATTTGATAAATGAAGAAGAAAATAGATATCACAAATTTTGTTTTTCATATATTGACTTGAACAGATAAATCCATGTGAAAGAGTTTCCCCTGCCAGTGAAAAGAAAAGGAAATTGAGGTATGCAATTTATGCAGGAGGATTTGAATATGTGGGTTCTAGCCCAGGGTAAATGGAAGAGGTTGATTTTGGTTCGGGTATAGGAGCACGTTGGACCACGGTATACTGGACACTAGGGGCTGCAGAAGGAGCTGCAGGTGGTACTGGAGTAGGGCGAAGTTTAAAATAAACCAAACAGATTCCTAAGAAGCTTAGTATGGTTGCAAAAATGGAGAATCCGGATATAGAAAAAGAATGGATATTTATGCTTTTCTGAGTTTGTAAAGTTCGATTGATAGTATCAAGAGACTCATCCCACTGTGGATATAATGGTTTTAATTTTAATTTGGAAGTCAGAGAAGTAACATTTGGGATAAAATTTTGACTGTCAAGTGGATATTCAGGAAGTTTAGAATCTCTGTTAATCCAACTTGTTTTGCACGGAAGAATGGGAAGGGTACCTGAAGGTGTATTTGTCTGAAACAAATGTGCATCCTTGTGGGAGGAGGAAGATGTTACTAGTAATTAATCTGGGTTGACTTTTGGGACAGGAGATTGAAGCTACGACTTTGGAAGAGAAAGTGAGTAGGGTTTGATGTCCGACCTTAAGATTGAAAGGGGCTTCAGAGAGATAGGAAATGTAGTTACAATGAGTGGTTTGATTTGTTCTTAATATTGCGGATATGATACAGTTTTGGTAATCAAGTGATTGCGTGGGGTTAGATGGGAAGCAAATGAAATTTGAATCATAATGTTTACAAGTGTCTTCTGTCAAACTTTTACTGTAGGTATATTTGAGGGTCTGATGATTTAGAAAATAGTAGGGATATTCGTTATTTAACATCAGTCTTGGGTATGTGGCATTTAGTGGCGTGGGGAAAGGAATTACTTTATAAATTTTGTAAGAAGTTTCGTCGGAAAATGGAATGATAGTAGATAGAAGGTAAGCATCGTCTTCGTGTATAAATGACCAAGATAGAGATAGGAACTTGTAGAATGATTCGTGAGTAAGAGGTATTATTGGTTTGTGTTGTAAAATTTTGGCTACTATTTCTGATAAGCTCGTGTAAAATATCATAAGAATATACATTTAAGGGGGTGTTTTGGTACTTTGCTGTGGTCCATATATTTTGTATGGTTACAATGAGGGTGTGTATGTTGTTCGAGATTGTTTTTTTCTAAGTTTAAGTATGTGTTTAGCTTCGATATTTCCTGCTGTAATTCTATCGAAGGTATAGATGCATTTATATATTGGGTTAACACTTTCAAATTGTCTTTTATATTTATTAATGTATTAGTATTCTGATGAACTTGCTCTTTAAGTTTATAAATATGGGCTCTCGTATCTTGTAATAAGTTTATTTTGGTATTAAGTTTATTAATATCGTTCATGGTTGCTGTCCCGAATAGATATTGCAATGCCGATCCGCCTACATTTATTAGGCCTCTACTTACTCTTTTGGGTGCTGAAGGCTGAATATTTAAAGAGGATAGTACCCAAGGGTCTTGGAGGATATTTTTAAATTGTTTCTGGTTTTCAAGTAATAATGAATGAATGTATGTTAGTTCAGGTGAAGTTTGGTTAGCGTTGAATCTACTGTTGAACCTCTGCTGCAGGTATGGTATTAATTTAGTAGTAGCTGGGTATTTTTGTTAATACATTTTCTAAAATGTTATATAATTCCTTTGAGCATCTTAAGTTAGTATTTATATTTAAGTAGCTGGAGATAAATCTTGAATGTCCTGCTTGTTTTAAAACAAAGCCTTGATGAACTTCATATTGTGATTCTGTGTTTTCTAGTTTCAGAGCGAAGATTTTTGATGTCAAGATAAAGAAGAGGATCCAGTTTCTCAACATGTTTGTCTGTGAAGATAGAGGAAAAGAGAAGATTTTATGAGAAGAAGGTTTTGAAATTTTGTGATCTTAATATTTAATTTGTTAATGTCCTTTTCACTGAATGTGATGGACCGTGTCATTTTACATGTTAGGAATGCTTTCCTAATATTGTTTGTTATATATACATTGTGTAATTAAATGTAAATAGTGCGGCCGTAGGTATTTTAAAATGTAAATAAACACTCATTGATTTCATTAGGCGGGTACTTTGGGAGGTGGGAAAACCTCTACCCTTGAGGGATGTTTTGTGGGATGGAGGAAGTAAGTATGTCCTGTTTCCTCTATAATGAAGTACCTGTTGTCTGTTCCTTAGCATGGGGTGGGGAATGTTTGTGTTTTCATTGGAAATTAGGACGAAGTGGTGGTTCCACTGGATCTATCATCAGGAGGAGAGGGTGGAGAAGTGTTTCTAGCTGATGTTATAGGGAGTGGAGGAGGTATGTCCTGAGTGGGAGGAATTTGAAGATCTGACGGGGGTTGTAAAGGGCCTTGAGAGATGGGAGGAGGGGGTGGTAAGGGAGGTTTAGGAATCGGGGTAGGGTGAGCAACTTTGAAGTGACATTTAGGGGGTAAACCAGGTGGGGAGGGAGATCGAGAACCTGATGCTGGAAGCTGAGACGGGGAAAGAGAATCGTCGAAAGATAGAGGTGGAGGTGTGGTAGAGGGAAAACCTTTAAAATTTACTCTAGGAGGAGGGGAAGGGGAGAAAAGAAAATTGGGATTTGGAGGTGGCAGATGAGCGTGGGAGGGAGGTGGGGATTGAGCAGGAGGGGGGGGCGATGGAAGAGATGGTGCTGGAAGTGGGGAAGGAGGGTGTGAAGGAAGAGGAGAAGGAGATGAGGAGGAGAAGGAGAAGGAGGAGGGGACAAGAAGGAGGTGGTAAAGGAATCGGTGGAGGGGTTTGCAATGAGGGGGGAGCTGTCTTTGGAAATAGATAGTGTGAGGAATAGCAGAGGAAGAAGGAGGGGAAGTAGGGTTAGCTAGTTGAGAGGTTTTAGGAGGTGGTTCTTGAGACGGTGGGTCTTTAGGAGGGGGAGGGTCGACTTTGGGGTTTGCGGAGGAGATAGGTACACTTTCAGCTCTAAGTTTTGTTATCTTAATATTGTCCCTATGGACGATGAATGTTTTAGATGTTTGTAAACACTGCAAAAGTAATTTATTGAAATGTACCAACTGCTTAACTTGAAAGGGGCCGCACCATTTGGGGAAAAGCTTTGGTGACTGCCCGGGTTTCTTTACGTCCAACACGAAAACATAATCACCAACTCTAATTGGTGTTGAAGATGCCTTTCTATGTTGTTTAAGCATTTGTGTATTTGTTTCTTGCAAAAGATGGTCACGAGCTTGGTCTCGAATGAGATTCGCTCTTTCTGCAAGATCTTTGACGTATTCATGAATAGGTTTAGATGGTTCGGAACCTTTAGTAAAAGGAGAAATATAATTGGGGAGGTCCCAAGGAAGTCTTTTGTTGTATGTATATAAAAGAAAATGAGGAGTACAACCTATAGAGGAATTGTACGTGGAATTTATGGCAATTTGAGTAAAAGGAATCAGTTTGCCCCAATCATTATGGTTCGAATTAACATAATGACGTAAGTGGTTTGCAATTTGCAACATGGCTCTTTCCGCCAAACTGTTGCTAGAAGGATGCCTAACAACTATGTTAACAGCCTTGATCTTCCATTGTTTGCAAATTTCCTTTAGAAACTGAGAAGTCATCTCTGGGGCGCGGTCACTCAAAATAATTTGAGGGCAGCTATGGCGGCATATAATCCTTTTCAGAAGTGCGTGAGCAATGTCCTTTGCGGTGTGCTGAATGAGAGGGACAAGTTCCACGTATCTCGTGAGACTGTCCTTCATTACCAAGATATACTTCGCCTTAGTTTCCTTGCAGGTTGGCAATGGGCCAAGGATATCGAGGTGGATCTTCGAGAACGGCTCGAAAGGGATGGGGTAAGATTTGATTTCGGCATATTTAGGTTTGTTACCCTTTACCTTCTGACAGGAGGTGCAGGTATTGCAATATTCCTTCACCAGTGTGTATAGTCTCGGGAATATGTATTTTTCCCTGATCCTATATACAGTTCTGTCAACACCACAGTGTCCTGCTGGGAGAGAGTCGTGGTTGAATTCGATAATTGAATGGATCATGGAATCTGGGATCTGGATCAAAAATGCGCCATTTTGCGTGGCATAATGAAGAATGTCGTCAATGAGGACGTGGGGAAATGTATCTGCAGAAATGTCTTGCTGCTGCAGAGGTTTATTATGGGAGATAAGAGGCTTCGCGAAATCATAAAGAGCTTTTAATCTATGACACGCTCTTTGTTCTTTGACGAAGTTTTCCTTAGTGAGATGGAAGCGTGTGGTTGGCAAAATTGTATTTTGCGCAAAGGTATGTGTGAGGGGGGGAGGGTTGCGACTCAAGTAATCAGGTATTATATTTAATTTTCCTTGCTTATAAACAATCGTGGGATTGAAATGTTGTATAAAGAGATTCCACCTTTCAAGTCTTCCAGAGAGTTGTCTATGTCTGATGAGGTGGATTAGAGGCTGATTATCGGTAATAATCGTAACCTCGTAACCGAAGATCGTGTTACGGAATTTGCGTAATGCGAAAACAATTGCTAAAGCTTCCAATTCCAAGGTATGGTAATTTGTTTCAGCTTTAGAAAGAGATCTAGAGATAAAGGAGAGAGGTCTCTCTTTATTGTTATCATCCATTTGAAATAGAACGGCTCCCAGAGCAACATTAGAAGCATCCGTGTTTATGAAGAAAGGTTTGTCATAATCGGGATAGCACAACTGCGGTTGCAATAAGAGTTCGTTTTTTAGTATTTCGAACGCCTTATTTTGTTCAGGTCCCAGAAAAATGTGCTGTTTTTCTTTATGAGTTGTGTAATGGGCTTGACAGTCTGGGAGTAATGGGGTAATAAATGAGAAAAATAAGTTAGAAAGCCAAGAAGAGACCGCGTTTCTGAGACGTTTGTGGGGGGTTTGAACCCTGTGAGAGTCTTGAGTTTTAGAGGATCTGGGGATATCCCATTTTTGGAGATTTTAAAACCGAGAAAAAGGAGAGAGGTTCTCAAAAACTTACACTTCGAAAGTTTCATTTTAAGCCTGTTTTTGCGAAAAGAATCGAAGACTTTCTTTATATTTTCTAGGTGATTTTCCAGAGATGTTCCCATAATAAGAACATCGTCAAGAAAAACTCTGCAGGCGTCACCTAATAGATGATGCAAAGCGAGTTCCATTAGATTCGCAAAACAGGAAGGAGCATTTGCTAATCCAAAATTTAATCTCGTAGGTGTATATTGACCCCTTGTTGTTCTGAAAGCGAGGAGCGGTTGTGTCTCCTTTTCGATTTCAATGCAGGTATAGCCCGATTTTAAGTCCAAAGCTGTGTAGAAGGAACTGTTTCCCAGTGAACTTAAAATGTCCGTAATACAGGGAAGGGGGAAGCGCGAAAGGACAGTGTGGGAATTAAGAAGTCGATAGTCCGCAACAATACGGTTAGTTGCAGATCCTTTTTTTGGTATCACCAGAAGGGGGGCGCTGTGAGGGCTGGAGATGGGTCTAATATAACCTTTGTCCAACGAATCCTCCACCCACCGCTCAATATCTTTGAGGTAGCGGTGGGGGAGTCGATATTGAGGTCGGTATAATACCTTTGGTGCGTCTTCTTTCAGTGTAACACTAAACTTCGTTAGGGGACAAATAGGAACTTCATCCTCGTCCAAAGCGATTATATCCTTGTAGTCCATGAGAAGATCTAACAAATTTTCCAGTTGCTCTGGAGCAGTGAGTGTTGCGCACTCATCTTCCTCGTTTTTGAAAGACTCTTGAATAATTTCTTTATAAGCTTTACGAAGTTGGGGCGGGGTCAAACCTTTAGACGAGGAAGCAACATTGACATGTGAAGTGTCCAAAGGAGAGTCAAGAGCGAAAAGAGGATTGGCGATAGTCAAAAAAGTATTTGTTTGCAGCGTGTGAGGTGCTGCTGACATATTTATAATATCCAAGAGAACGTGTCCTTTATTAACCGAGCTCATAACACCACCTATAAAGAGAAAGCTATGAAGAAAAGCCTTTTCAGAAGTCAAAATTAGTTTATCCGGAGGGGGGGTGTTCGCCAAAGATAGAGCTTTGACAGATAAAGTTGTCTTAGAGTAGGGATCAAGGGTGACATTTTCAATAACAGAGAGGTTATACCTTGTGTCAGTATCGATTAATAAATCATTAACAAAGCTAGTTTCATTATGATAAAGAGGTAAAGATGTGTTGTGGTGTACCTCTGGTGTGGGACTGCTTTGGCGCTGGGGATAGATGGGTGTAAGAGGCATTGAAATGTAGGCAGTGTCAGACAAAACAGCTATAGTATTTTTATGCGCCTCAAAACGTATATTAGGTAGAGTTAGAAAATTAGTTCCCAAAAGAAAATCTGCTTGAAAACCACAAAGTGAATCATCGACGACAATGAAATTTATGGGTACAACTACGTTTTTAATGTGTAAATTGAAAATCGATGTCCCGAGCTGATCAAAAACATCTCCAGTGATGGACTTCAAAGTGATCGGTGTTTTAGTAAGTGGTATATTAATACAAAATTTGTTTTCTAATTCTAAAATAAGAGATCGTCTGGCCAAGCTCGAATTAGATCCCGAGTCGATTAAAAAGCGTTTATTCTCTAAAGTGTAAGTATCGAATGATATATGCGAGTTAAGGAAATAAGCCGGGCCAATCAATGGGTGAGAGATATCGTCTACATCTACTGCCAAATTAGTGTCATTTGTAAAAGATGAAGAAAATGTTAGCTCTTGTTGAAGAGCTGTAGGAGTAGAGGGAAGAGTGAAATCATTGGGATACAGTGGAAGCCGGGACTCCGTTTTAGGTAGTGGGTGAGAAGAAAAATTAGGAGCTGGAAGTGCCTCTGGAGAGGGAGAGGGAGATTTAAAAGTTTCGTCTGAGTCTAAATAAACAGAAGACTGATGGGGAGTGGTTAAAATAGCTTCATTAAAAGTGACAAAAGAATCAGAGAAATTATTTATAGAAATCTGGTCAGTTCCCTGTGATTCAATATTTGGGGTATTTAAAAAAACAAAATCATTATGAGAGGAGGAAGTTAACTTGGGGGATATATTAAAACTACTAATCAAATATTCAAAAGAGCGAGAGTTAATGTGAGAATCAAAAGGTAAAAATTTGTTAAAAGGAAACGTGGAAGGAAGTAAAATATGTGAAGAGTTAGGTGAAATATTTCCTAATAAGTTATTCCTATATAAACCAGTAGGAATAGTTTCCTTTTCCAATGCATTTCTATCTAATTTAGAGTAAAATATTTTACTAATGTCAGTTGCGTAAGCATTTCTTCTACTTATTTTGTCAATACTACTAACTCTTCTCTTCCGTCTGTAACGATTGAATGAGGGCCGTGCACCTTCATTTCCAAGCTGTATATCCATAAGTGCTTCACTAGTCGTCATGCCATGTCTCTCAGGACCCTGTGGCATATCCAATCTCACCTTCTCGCTGCTTTTCACCTCAACCTCTGGTCTCACCTGTCGGTCATATGTTAAGCTCATTCTATTACTGTGCAAGTGCTCTATAGGCGCGAGAGCCACCTGCTTTCCAAAAGTGTTTTCAGAACAATCACTACTACTTTCAGTGCTATCAAATAGGCTACCAGGCTCAATATCCACACTATCTCCTATAGCTAAATCGTGTGGCCTATCATAAGAAAAACAATTTATACTCCTACCTTCCAAATTTCTATCCTCTGCAAACTCCATATTCAAAGATATGTGTGACTTAACCTCAAATCCAACATCACCATTGAAAACTTCACCATCGTTACCATCTTCAATTTCATCTGCGCTTGAGCTTTTAACACCAACTTGGAACTGCTTTAAATACACCTCGCTCTTGGAGTTTGCCTCTGCCCCATCTCTGTTCACCTCGGCAATATCTGTGGCTTGCGAATCTGGTTCATACTCATCGTTAATCTGGAAATTTTTAATAAAACTTTGGGAAGATAAAAGAGTTTTGGCAAGTGAAAGATTCAAATTGCACTCTCCCAACTTGGAATGTGCAATATGATCTTCCTTTAGCTTAATACACTTTGACATGTCTACAGCTTTTCTGTTTCCGGGCTTAAAAAGAGTTACATCATTTTCCAACACAGCGGAGTCATGAAAACCTAACCCTACAAATTTCAAGTCATCGCTAGAAATGGCTATTCATTTAAAAGTTATTCAGACTGGGCTGCATGAGACGTTAGTATTAAATCAAAAATACTTTTAATATAAAAAGAATTATTTAGAGCTTTGCAACATTACTATTTGAGAAAACTACCTCGCTGTTGGAATTGATCTGTGTAAAAAGAGTGTGAACATTTGAGTGAAAAGTAATATTAGTATCAAAAATATCTGAAGAAATTTTAACATTATGATTTCGGAGGGAAGAATTTGCTTGGTGTTCTGCCCTCCTAATTTTTAAAAATCCTGCTGCTGAGCATCATAAAGACCATCAGTTTCCTCGTCATAATAGTAGTTTTCTTCATATTGGTCTTCAGGAGTGGAGTCGTAAACATTTGAGGGCTCTACCATTTGAGTATATGAAGTGTGATTTCGTCTCCAGGAATTGTTATTGTTGCGAGTCGGTTGCGTTCTTTGAAAATTTGCAGCTCTGGTTTGAGGTTTAACTCCAATGTAAGAAGGTCTAAAAATTCCGGAGCCTTTCCATCTATTTTGTATAATGTCTTGCTTTATTTTGTCAGTGATAGGGACATGCTTCAACGGGGTGTTGGGATCATTAGGACTCCATCGAGAATCTTTACATTGAGCGGTGGAACCTCTAGTGTGATTTGAAGAACATTTTCGGCAGTATGGGTTGAAAGGGCAATATGGGGTCGAGTGACCTCCTCTCTCGCAGTTAAAGCACACGGCAGGCCTCTGGGGTTGAGGAATTTGGACGATTTTGATAAAGAGGAGCCTGCGGTTTGGAACGATTATTAAAATTTCGTGTTTGAAAATTGCGGGGGGAGTGCTGAATATCCTGCCTCTGGCCAAAATTTTGTGATTTTTGGGGAATAGATGCCGTTTTTTGAAAGTGGATATTGGGCTGAGGCATCACATTACGGATAGGGTCATGCAAGCGGCCTTCGGACTTTTCTAACAGATTATTTATTTGGTTGTGGAGATCTAAATCAGGGTTGTGGAATTTCTTGAAATCCCTTCTATAAATCTCGGGTTTTTCGGGAAGGAATGTGAATAAATGGCAGAAAGCTGTGGCGGTAATAATTTTGTCATCAGGCTTGTAGGAAGCGTCACGTTTGGCAAGCGTAGTATAGAAATCTGAATAAAGCTGCTGGAGAGAGAGAACAGCCGCGCTGAAGGAGTCGGATTCAGACCAGCGAAAATTTCGTATACGTTGCATGGCATCATAGGGGGAAAGAGCCTTGTCTGGGAAAATGCAAGCTTTCAACCGGGTTAAAAAGTCATCTAAAGTTGTCACTTTAAAAAGCTCTGGGTAGGCATTCAAAAACCTGCGAATCTCTGATTTAGGGTCGTTGGATATCTGGTTTTGCGCCTGAGCTAACCGAGAGGGTTCAGAAATGCAATTCTTTAAAGCAATATTCTCACGGACATTCGCGTCCCAATGAAGCAAACTAGGGCCTACCCACTTGCCATCTATACGCCCTTCAAGAAGCAACTCGGGCTTCGTTACCTGTGTTATGGTTGCAATAGGCTGAGCCTGAGAGTTTGGGGTGGATTCATCCTCACCTGCCATATTAGTTATTAGTGGGGAGAATGAGGATTAAGCAAAAACAATAGCCCAAAATAATGGTTTGTTAGAGAGTTTATGAAATTGAAATTTTGAATTTTAATGGGCTAAAAATTTCAAATTTGAGAATGAAAATTTTTCAAAAAATTCTGACTTTAAAAAAAATTTTAAAAAAAGAGTGAAAAAGATGCAATACCGTTAGTCGTAGTAACCTCAAAAGAAGTGAATCCCGACACCTGCGTTGGAGAGAGTGCTCCGTGTTTCCAATTTCACCAATGGGAGTCGCTTTCACACAGCGATATACACTTCAGCTTTGAGACTACAGCTTCAACAAAGACACCACTTGCAAGGTCTCCACTTTGCCCATAAAAAAAATCTTGTGTGGGCAAATAAGGGTTTAGGCCTAGGAAGGTAAATTGATAACGTCCAACTCGAACAGAAAGTTTATTTTACACAATCAATGAAGATATTCCAATATTAGTGGAACGCAAGGTGCCTAAAAAGACATAAAAAAAAATTAATAACTTTAAAAATAAAGCATACAAAAATTTATTTCATCCTATAAGCTGATTTTTGTTAAAAATCCTTTAACTAGTTTTCTAAAATTTTTGGCACAATCTTCAACAGAAATTAAAAAAATCTTTTAAAACAGATTCACAAAATTTGACTATTAAAACCCAAAAATTTTAATACAAAAATTAGAAAATTTTACATATTGTCAAAAACTATTCTTGGTCCTATGAAAATTAAAATGAGTTTAGTTAACAACAAATAATAAAAAAAATGGAGCCAAGAAACTTTAAAAATTATTTTTATTTTTCAAAAATAAATTGTAAGTTGAGAATGTTCTGGTGGTTGAAGTGTAGGGAGTGTATGTTATATTATATGTTAAAAAAATTTTTTATTCCAATAGCGAGGGGTAGGTTCAAATCCCGAGGGTGGAGAGCTAAAAAAAAATGACAAATGGGAAAAAAAAATGGGAGAGATTTGACTGTAAAAGTATGGTTTGCAAAATTTTTCTTTTAATAAATATCAAACAAACAAAGCCCACGACCAGTGCGAAAATTCTCATTATTATTATTATTAATTAGGGATTATTATTATTATGATAAATTTTATATTATTTTATTATTATTTATTTTATAATATAATTTTTTTTTTAAATTATTATTAATTATTATTATTTTCCTTTTTATTCCCAGTTCTTAATATTCTTTTATTTATTTATAGTTAACTAACCATATCCTTATTATTATTATTATTATTATTAAACGGGCTCTCATGACTATTTATAAAACTTAAAAAGGCAGGAAATAATTTAGTAAACGAAATATAAACATAGAAGACTAAAAACCCTGAAAGAAAATAATAAAAAAATCGAACACGGAAATTTGGTATGCTAAAATATATATAATTTTTCTTTGGAGTTTGGGAGGAAGTTTATGTAACAGCTGGGAAACACAAGAAAGATAATATCAAGGTTTGGTAAATTTAGTCCAAACTCCCAGTTTCATAATGTAATAAGGAAAATAAATCTTTTAAAATAAAATTAAATTTCAGACGATCTTTCAAAAATTTCAACGGAAATAATTATTACGATTGAAAAATGTAGAAGTTTGTAGCGAGGTGAAATAGTTTATTAAATTCAAACAAAAATTTCAAAACTTACCGGAAAATTCACAAAATGAGCATGTAACTGTATGTAAAAGAGCAGGCGACTATACGGCAGAAGCATCAAGCGTCAGAAAGAATTTTGGAAGGGAACAAGAGATTATTCGGGGTGTGAAAAATAGGGGTGGAAGAGAGGGGGATGATTCGAGCTTCAGTTTCAAGTGATAGGGAAATTGAAAAATAAATATTGATAGGAAAGTAAATAGTTAAGACTTATTGAATACGTGATTAAATGGGAGTCAGGAGCAGTACGTGGAAAGAAATTATTTTATTCTGAAAAGAATAAAATTGGTAAATGAGAAGAAAATAGATATCACATGTTTGTTTTTCATTACATGACTTGAACAGATAAATTCCATGCTGAATATATTATATATTTATATAATATATATATAACTATATATATTAATTATATATATTATATATATATATATTAATATATATATATATAATATATATTATATATATAATAATAATTATATATTTATATATATTATATATATATATATATATATATATATATTATAATTTTATATATATATACTGATATATATATTATGTATATATATAATTATATAATATATATATATATATACTTAATATATATATTATATAATATTATATATATATTAATATATATATAATATAATAATATATATATATATATAGATGTTAAATATTTCATATTAATCGCATTATATAAGATGTAAAATTTTTTTAAAAGAAAAGAACATTTATAAGGAAGTAAAGAATTTACTGGCCTTCTACGGATTGAACCACCACCATGTTGCGAATTGCGGACAATATACCGAATAGCATTTACCACTGGAGATGGTCACAGTGGGTAAAGCATCGAGGTTATTGTCCTCTTCGACAACATGGCGGTGGTTCAATCACGGAGAAGGCAGTAAATAACTAGCGGGGTGGGTAAACATATTATTTATATTATTTATATTATATATATATATATATTATATTATATATATATATATTAATATATATTATATATATATATAATATTTATATTATATACTATATATATATATATTGAACTATTTATCTGAAAAGGGCCCAAAGAACAAGTTATTAAAGTTTAGGAGCTTTTGACTTGTAAAGTATTTCTTTTGCATACAAGAAGCAATGAAATAGTTGAAAATAGCGATGATGAGCAAGTTAGTGTGTGTGTGTAAGTTCGTATGTACAGTTTGTGTGTACAAGAATTGCTATTCCTATATATAAACCTGTTAATATTCAAGGTATTCAACTTTTCGGACCGATGTCTTCCGTTAACTAATTAGTGATAAATTTTGCAATTTATTAGGAAAAACTTGAAAATTTAATAACTTTAAAAGTAAAACGTAAATGGAGCTACAGCTGACAGAAACTGGTATGAATGGGTTAGCGTTCTATCTACTAAAAAATCTTGGACTTTGGTCTCTTACTGAAAACTGGAGGCAGCACTACGATAGGGGACTAACGAATTGGTAAAATTAACAATAATGATTTTTAAAAGCGGTCTAACTCATTTGATTCGAGAGAACGTTTCAAAGTAATCTTCGATAAGAACCTAGTGTAGGTGCGTAGGTAGTTCCAACTGGAATTACAGGAACCTTTGAACAAGGGGTAAAGATAAAAGAAAGAAAGTAAGGCCCATTCTTCTTTATCGAGATATCTTCTGTTGATCCAGCAGTATTGCAAGTATTGTTAGGAATTTTCCCAAAATTATTTTTTCAATTTATTCTATTACAAATGTTGAAATATTATCTTTAAAAGGATGATTCCCCTCTAATGTATTAATTCTTCTTAGCAGTTTATTAAGGATTTAATAAAAAGATAAATTACTAACAAATACAATGGAAATTTTGACCAACCTCATGCCACAAATTAAACATCGTTTTTTTTATGAGATCTAAACATAGAAATATATCAGAATTTTACTTTCCCCGTTTCCAAATATTAACCTTTAGATATCATTTATTGTGGAGTCAAATTTAAAATTCACACCCTATTAAACTTATATGATATGTAAACTTCCTCAAATTCTTATAAAGCAATGGTCTTTTAAATACTTGTTCAAACTATTTCGTTATTAAACCCTAAAGAAAAGTACCAGAATTATTTTGGGAATATTCGCTTTAGGATTGTGTGTTGTCGTTTTTATTTGTTGTTTTGTTGTTTTGTGCTGTTGTTGTTGTTTTTTGTTGTTGTTGTTTTTTGTTGTTGTTGCTTTGTGTTTTGTGTTGTTGTTAAATATTATTATTATTATTATTATTATTATTATTATTATTATTATTATTATTAATTATTATTATTATTAGTTTTATTTATTATTATGTAATTATTATTTTATTCTTATTATTATTATTATTATCATTATTATTATTATTATTATTATTATATTGAGAAAAGGTGCCAGTATGTCTAAAATAAATTCTTGTAAGTCTTCAAGATTTATTATGTAAATACATATAGTCAACTCTTAAGTTCTGCAATAGTTTGATTCGAAACCTGACTAAACCCTTTGACATACGCAAATTATACCATCAACCAAAGAGATGCGAACACATGCAACGAACTTGTTCAGATTGCATTTAAATATTAAAAGTTGAATGTAATTATTAATTAGCTATACGCTGCAAGCGAGTTAGATGTCTGCAATATGCACTTGAAACAGAAAGTGAATTTGGTGAACAATCAATCAGTTTGCATCAAAACAGTGTTTAGTTGGCCAGATTTTAAAGTTGCATGTGTTTTAGCTATCACATAAACCTTTGGTAGTAAACCCTAATTGCTTTTCAGCTGAAAAAAAGTGAATGTCAAGCCTAAGTCTTAGAGAGTAATTTATACATACAAATTTCCATAAAATGAAAAAAAATACTCATTCAATTTAAACACATTCAACTAAAAACAAAGATTAAAGAAATAATATTTAGATCTTATTTCAGGGCCAGTGACATACGTAGTATTTATTGCCACTTTAAGAAATTTTACCTCTAACTTATAACATTATTAAAGACTAGAAATAATTATACATAAAATATTTTATTATATATAATTATATGATAATTTATATTATATATATATATTATATATAATATTATATTATATATATATTATATATATATTATATTCATATATATTATTATTATATGTTAATTTGCATAATATCGGCAATGTATATAAGATGTAAAAGAAAAACATTTAATAGAAGGTAAGAATTAACTGCTCCTTCTCTGGGATGAACCACCGCATGTTTTGGCGGTTGGGAGGCTAGCTCAGTTGTATAGACACCGGGCAATATTGTCCTCAACGCGCAAAACATGCGGTGGTTCATCCCAGGAGAAGGCGTTTAACTTCTTTCCTCTTATTATTGTTCTATTCATGAACATTATATTATATATTATATTATATATATATATTATTATATATATATATATATATATATATATAATATATTATATATATTATATAATATATATATATATATATTATAATATTATATATATATATATTATATATATAGTATATATATATCATACACTCCCAGATAGGGTTTTTTACCAGGGCTGCGGAGTCGGAGTCGTGAGTCGTGTGCAAATTTTCCCGGAGTTCGGAAGTCTGGAGTCGAAACTCTGTTCAAGTGGAGTCGGAGTCGGGGTCGAAGATTCCCTGTGTAAGTGGAAGTCGGGAGTCGGAGTTCGAAATTTAGAGAAATAATTATTATTTTATTCTTATTATTATTATTAATTATTTTATTTATTATTATTATTATTATTATTATTATTATTATTATTATTTTATTATTATTATATGTATTATTATTATTATTATTATTATTATTTTTATTTGATTATCATTATTATTTATTATTATAAAGTTTTATGATTTTATTCCACGTGTCTAAGTATTTATTTTATGGTAACATAATTCAATTTCCCTTAAAATAGTCTTTGAAAATAATATTAAGGAGAAGAAGAAGAAGATATATTTACGTAGATTTCCCGACGTGTTTCGTCTCTATACTGAGACATCTTAGAGGGATTAGTTTCTTGTCAGCGAAATGAGTTTTAAATGAATATTATAATAGTAGAAGCAATAATACTTAGAAGTCTGACTGTTAAATACATAAATTTTATTCATGTTAAATTTGTTCTTGTCTGCGTGTTTTTGTTTGTAGGAATGGCCTCCGCAAATTTCTAAGTTTCTGTGACTTCACACGATCCGGTATAAATATTGTTGAAGTGTTAAGCATAATTACTAATAGTGATTGACCAATGTGCCGATATTGAATGTTCAAAGATTTCCTGGGACTGTAGGAGATGTTGATTATGCCCTTGTCGCACAATCTATTTTCGTGTAACCAATATATGTTGACGATTCATCTAACTCAGGGCAGTAAATTGGATACACACGTGAGTGGTTGTCGGGCCAAGCCATCCTCTTGCTGCTAAGGAAGATGACAGGTATTGTTGGACTTATGGTATAGTCTGACTTTTTTTGAGTAGTCTTTAGTTTTGAGTTGGAATTCGAAAGATTCGAAGGCACTTCTACTCATTATTTGACAAATAGCAATTGGATGTTTTGAGAAGGAAATTTATCGATTTTTCTTGATTGATATTTTTACGTTTCCTATTATTATACTAATTTCTGTAGGTTTTATCTAATTAAATTTTCAAACGAATATTGTGGACGATCACAGGTTAATTACATAGAGATGCTCTTGGCCCTCACGCCGTCCCGAGGACTAAGTTTAATCGTATCTCATACTCTCGAAGAGTACGTGTCTGAACGTAGCTGCAGACACCTAGTTGTAATTTCTTCAGTTCGATCGTAGACTATTAGCTCTCTGAATAAGACAGATATATTCTATGTAGATAAACCAGCAGATGAGTCTGGTGCAAATAGCGAAGGTCGGTGCGTGGTCTCAGAATCTCAAGCGAGGCCGTATTCAACCATGTGTGTGTGAGGATGTGATGCAATGTTGAGGCAGGTGAGTCTGCGGGTCCGTCTCGACGTATGGATAACATTTAGATGTAATTAGTATATGTCTCGGTCACAAGAACTCAGAATGAGCATTATTCATAACATGTTAACTCTAAGTCTTCCGTTTAAGGATCGATAGAAATTTATAGGACCGTCAGGTAGAGATACACTCTCGTAAGTGCGATGTATAAGGTAGCCACATGTAGACACAACTAGACCTTCACGGCATTCAATAATGACGTCTAATGTTACCTGGTACAATAAGAGTGTGGTGCAGTGGTTAGTGAAAGTGGCGAGCTCCGAACGTCTTGCAATATAGCCATAATATGCTCGGAGCTCATTCCCAATCGCGGGCGTGTAATATAACTGAATCTCTAATATGGTGTTCAGCGTTCGGAAATTATATCGTATATATTTCAAATATGAAAGAACATAAGTAAAGAGAGGTCCCAGGCAAAATGATGATAGGAGTACAACAGATGCGCGCTCGAAGAACCAAGTCAGTGCACATCATACGTACGCTGTGTATGAGCGAAGACTATATGTTTCTGTATCTGAAGTTCGGATGCTCGTTGGACACAAAACCATCGTAATATAGAAGGTTCTTACATTAATGTTGTTCTGATAGTAATTCATGGTAGAGGTAAGTAGTGTATTAATTAGTAAGTTTAGATTTACACATGTCGTTAATTTTATAATATATTATTGTCAAATCTGTAGTCAAGATAACGGTACAGTTATTAGAACATTAAGTATTCTACAACAAGTGATGCGAACTATAAAGATAATAATTAGTTGGCTTACTATAGTTATATTATAGATTGGAGTCAATAATTTAACATAATGTTATTCATTATAATTGATTATAATCTATGTATAAGAATGTATATTTAAGATAGTATGGATTATAATTATAGCAATATCGGATAAATGCTGTTCAGATATTGGGTTCATAATATTTCAAGTGTATGTACGTTCCTAGTCATCATGTAATAATCAGTATCAAAAAGTTAGATGAATTTTCTGTAGATAGTTGTATTGTGTTATTTATGAGCTATACCATAATATTATATATTTAAATAATAATATATTATATATATATATTATATATATATATAATATAATATATATAATATAATTATATATATATAATATTAATATATAATATATTAATAAATTATAATATATATATAATAATATAATATATATACTATTAATATATATATATATATATTATTAATATTATATAATTATATATATATATATATATATAATATATAATTAATATTTAATATATTAATATATTATTATATTATATTTAATATATATATATTAATATATATATAATAATATATTATATATATATTAATATATTAATATATATTATATAATATATATTATATTATTATTAAAATATATATATATTAATATATATATTTTAATATATATATTATATTTATATAATAATATTATATAATATATTATATTATATAATATAGTATAATATATATATATATAGAAAGTTATATATATATATATAAATATTAGTGTTATATTATATATATATTATATATATATATATAATATCAATTAAATATATATAATATATTATAATATAGATAGATAGATAATAAATATATATTTATATATATGATATATATATAATTATATTAAAATTATATGAATGATAATTATATATATTAAATGATTAAGTATATATACTATTATATATAATATAATAATATAATATTAATAATAATTATAAATAAAAATATGAATAATATATATAAATTAATAAAATAATATAAAGTTTAAAATTATATACTTAAATTATAAAGCCCAAATGCGTGTAATTTTAATCAGAAAGAAAATGATCGAAGTATGTCTATTTCATAAGCGATGTACTGTTAAATGATATATTATTATTATTTATTTAATTATTATTATTATTTTATTATTATTATTATTTTATATATTGATTATTAATTATTATTATTATTATTATTTATTAATTATTGAAACTTGAAAGTAACTGTTTATTATATTTTAATTATTATTGGGTGTTTTATAATAAAAATAAAAAAATAATTATGGACTGAAGAATATTGAATTACTTGGTTATACATTTGTTCCCGAAACTGAAATATTGGTATTGGTTTAGTCTGGTGTTGTCAACTGCGTATATTTTATGTCTCTGTTACTCAATTACTTACCGAAGATAATATATTATATAGCCTTGGAGATTAATTCATTGGAAAAAAGTAGCGTATATCTTTATTATTTGCATCAAAGCAAAGTCTCGAATAATAATAAAAATATTGATTTGTTAGAAAACAAAAAATTTTTATTATTTACTGTAGACTTGTAAGCGACTTAAATCTGAGTCAGAGTTTTCGAAAATTTTGAATGATTGATGTAGCTCTGGAAGTCAGGAGTCAGGAGTCGAAAATATAATATGTTTATAGTGAGTGGATAGTCTGAAAAGTTCTCAGGAGATCCAGAAAATTTTTGTGATTTAGTGTGGAAGTCGGTAAGTCGGTAGATAAAGTCTCGAGAGCGAAATCCAAGTTAATGAATTTAAGGAGTTACGGAAGTTACGGGATGTACGGATAGTCTCGAAAGTATATAATTTTTACGACTCCGACAGGCTCACCTGAGTTTATTTACCACTGTACATGAGATATATGCTGGACCGTAGTCATCTATATATTCACTTATCTGGGCATACGAAATAACAGAACTTTGATCTCAAGAGCCACTCTAAGAGATAAGAACGATAAGTTATTCTCTCATGGGTATCAGCTAGTTTGGTGCTTCGGAAAATAGACTGTGAGTCCATTCAGTGTGGTTAAAATGTAATACATACTAGAGGGCTCAAGAAAGGCCGCAGTGGTCTCGATGTCGGCGCCCGCCATATCTCGAAGGTGAAGAAAGGCTGAAGTGGATCGCTCTCTGACCGAATAGCGCCCTACAACAGAGAAACCTCCCCACAGGACGCTACTACTGAGAAGCGACTCGGTCGCCTCTCGCAGCAGCGTAGAGCGACTGCTCAATGCCATGAAGTCGTAGCAAAAGAAAGTACAACGCAAACGTTGAAAGTGAAGAGCGCGGGTTGCATAGACGATCCGTGCTCGCCCATGGAGGGTATCAACTCGACGAAGGAAAATCGATTTACATAGAAACATGACCATCACGACCAACTCTACCAAATAAGTAGTTCAGGTGGTAAATCAACTATAGGTACGATGTGCTACGAGCTCAAAGCAACTTTTTTTCACGCCAAGAACTAATTTGTTTACATTTTGGAGGTGGTGCATATCCACGGTAAAGTACACCTAGATTTGAATTGTTGAAGTTAGTAATGTTTCGCTCTCGAGGAAATATTATCAGAACCTCGAAAAGAAATGTTTGTTTATTACTGAATGTAAGGAGTAGTGTAATGTCATAAATACACAGATATTCAGATGTAGATTTCAGGGAATGTAGGCGGAGGTTCAGGCATCAGAGAGAGCTAAACGGGCAGTGATCCAGTGCTCACCAAAAAAGTCATTCCTTCGTAGGATAGAATGGTGCGGATGTTTATATAATTCTCTTAATCAGATGGTGAAACACGTCTCTAGCTGACTTTTTGATTGGAACTATCTCCTCTTTTCCTCAGCCTATTATTCTTGTGTTTATTATCTTGCTCATGTTCACTTCCAATTTTAATGGCGACTTTCAGGGCAGTCGATCACAGAATCTAAATATTAATATTATGAGATAATATTAGATGTAGGTAATATTAAATATATAGAATATATACGTATATATATAAGATAGATTATACTATAAGAATATAAGATATATAATAATAATAATAGATATATAATATATAATAATAATAATTATAAATTATAATATTTATTAATGATAGATCGGTTTCATATAAGTAATTAGATAGAGTTAATTATATATATATATAGAGAAGAAGATATATTATAAAATAAATATAATAAGTTATGTATGTATAAGAATATATATAATAATATATTATAAGAATATAGATAAGACATATATATATATAGTAAGTTAAATAATATATTATTATAATAATATAGATATAATATAATAATGTAAATATACATATATATATGACTGATACTACAAACTTAACTTAAAAGAAAATAGATTAAAGTCTGTTTAACATTAAAAGAGATATGACCATTATATGAAAACTAAACAACGGACGAACAGTATATTTTCAACTTAAATATGTCAAATATTACTTTTTGTAAGACGACATATGAGTAAGGCGATCCTTATGCAAAAAATTTGCGACCATAGATTATCGTTAGTCAAATCTGTTAATAAGTAATAATAGTGACGATGTACTCTTCTTCTCTTCCAATTAAGATGTATATACAACTTCTTATTGTTTTACTCTCTAAGGATATTGATCAAAGAAAGGCAGTGAACAATTTTGATTTAATTGTTACTAGATTCCTTTATACAATATGCTAGACAATCTAATTATAACAAGGTATGTCGAAACATTCGATTTGTTCTTATCAATTCACAATAGTTTCAAAAATATAACTCGTGTTGAAACATTAAAATGGTTTGACTTAGAATCTTAAACATAACGAAACATTTAACTATTTATCAATATATAACATAAGCACTTATATATAAATTACATTAAGTAATTCGTTTCCAGAATTTAAGTATAAAATTGTAGTTCAATTCCGATATTTATATAAACTAGTTTAAACCTATATCTTGCATTAAATTAAGGTAAAAGACAATTATTTACTGAAAAAACGGCACGATATTCTATAGCACACTTCTTTCCTCATTGAATTACGATATTCTTCCATTAGACCTTAGACCTTAAAAGAATGACGTATACAGTACGCCCTAGTATTCATCGGTCATGTCGGTAGAGCCCATTGATTTAGGTACTTTAAGAAAGACTTTCTGCATTATAATGTTATTCTTATTTCTCTAATTTTAGTTATAGGTGTCAATAACGAGTGTCTTTTCACCGAAGCTCTTTGTTGTCAAATAAATAGAAAGAATTGAGAGATTATATTAAATATCAACGATAATGCATAACCTCCACCAACAAACAACACATCCACCGCGTTACAACGCAGATATCGATAGTATAGAACGCTCTCGCTCCATCAGTCGCACCCCCCTTATTTTCCTCAGTGCTTCAATTTACTTATCCCAATGAAGAGGATGAAGTTATATCTCT
>JABUQX010021316.1:27500-30000 GCA_015478945.1 Trachelipus rathkii | reverse complement strand
AGCTAGGAGATCAAGACAAAACCTTTGCTCCACATATGTGTTGCAAAGCCTGTATCATAGCCTTAAGGCGCTGGAGTGAGGGCAAAACGAACTGTTTGTCATTTGGTGTACCTATGGTGTGGAGAGAAGGCAAGGACCATATTACAGACTGCTATTTTTGCATGACCAATCTCAAAGGTGAGATAATTACTTTACGAATATAGTCCTTGACAAATCTAGAAAGGTTTATAAAAATCTTTTGGTAGCCTATAGAAATTGTAATTGTGTATAAAAATAGTGTATTATTCTGGTAGAGAAATTGTGGTTAAATTGTATATATATATATTAGGGATGTGCCGAATATTCGGTAAGTATTCGGTATTCGGCCTATTCGGCCAAAATGCCGAATATTCGGTATTCGGCTTTTTGCCGAACTATTCGGGCCGAATATTGAGCTTTATAAACAATAAATTACGTCAACATAAGGGAAACTTATTTCAATTTAAAATTGAAATTTTAGAAACTTATTTTCCAAAAAAATAAAAATATAGCCAAATTTTGGTAGCCAATATGGCGAAAATCTTTGTCATTTGTCAGATCCTATAAGGGCCTTTGACATTTTTCAATATTCTAAAAAATAGAATTCATTTAGTGATACGGGATAATGGACCAAACATGGTAGCTGGTATAAGGGAGAGTGGCTTGCTATCAATTTCATGTTTTATTCACATGTTGCAACTATGCATTCACGATTCAATATTATGTCAGAAGTCTGTTAAAGATATTTTATTTACTTGCAGAAGCATATCCTCTCATTTTCACAATTCAGCAACGGCAGCTGCAAAGCTTAAAACTTTACAGATGCAGTTGAATGTCAAATTCAAGACGTTTCTACATGCTGGAACAGAACTTATGATATTCTTAAAGATGTCTTGAACAAAGAAGTTCCCCTATCCCATATACGCTGCTGATGCAATCGAAAATGTGACTGGTTTCAGTGGCCAAAAATTATTCAATTACTGAGCCATTTGACAACCATTACTAAAACAAGCATTTAACGTGAAGTAACAGTGTCGCCCAAGTGATCCTTCCATTTTAGCAATAAATCTATTTAAATAAGGCAATTAAAAGCAAAAGCTTCAGTGGAATAATTACACTCGTTGAAGAGCATAAGAAATCAGTAGAAAAAAGACTTTCTAAGTTTCTATGTGATAAATCTTTGTGTGTATCTACTTTCTTAGATCTGCGATTCAAGCTAATTTTTCAACATGAATCAGATGAATCAGTAAAAAATATGGTCGTTGAGGAATGGAAAGAAATGCATGAAAATTTAGCTCCTGACTCTTCTGCTGACGAGGATTTACGTAGTGGGGAAAGTGAAGCTGAAGGTTCCATTTTCACTTCTTTAATGGATTGTTTTAAAGAAATTGTGGCATCAAAATCGTCATACAGAAAAGAAAGTGAGAGGGAAAAAAGAAAGTCCCATTCTTCTGACGATGTGATTATTGTACATAAAAGTAAAAGGCTACATACGGAATTACATCAAGAAATAGACAAATATATAAGTTTGCCTACTTTGACTAGTGAAGACTTTGATATTCCCTTCAATTGTTGGAAAAATACTGGAAATAGTTTATGAATTTGAAAAAACTAGCAATAAAATACCTTTCAGCTCCACCGTCATCAGTCGAAAGTGAAAGAATATTTAGAACAGGATTAAATATTTATGAAGCCACAAGAAATAGGTTATCCCATGAAAATGGAGAACTGCTAATGTTCTGTCATTTTAACCTTCGACCTTATTCAAATGAAGTTTAGTTTAATATCTTTAACTACGAAACTTTTCAATTTTCATTTAATTATTTTTAATTATGTGAATGGTTTGCTATAAGGTAAGAAATAGTTATTTTACTTTTTGTTTTATACTTTGATATAACACTGGTAAACATGAAATTTCTTGGACGGGATTTTGCAGTTGATTAATTATTGATGTGCTGATGCCAAAAATGTAATCGGTTTTTGCATATCACATCGCATTTGTGAGATATTGTGTGTAACACAGATGTGTAAAATTTTATGATTTCTACCTTTTTCAAGAGGGTCTATCACAATTATTGGGATATATATACTATATATATATATATATATATATAATATATATATATATTAAATATATATATATATATATATATATATATATATATATATATATATGGGATATATGAAGGCGAGAAAAACAAATCGCAATGATATGATACATGTCTTTGATAGATATATGTTAAACTTATAATACAACTATGAATAAAGAGTAATATGGGACAACAATGAATTTAATAGAAGGAATGGGTTTAGTTAATGTAAACATACCTACGATGGTACTAACTTTCTCTTCGTAGACGATCTAATGTGCATAAGCGTCTGGAATATCCCTCATCAAGCTCCAACAATAGTCGGCCATCATATTGATATCCCACTTGTCCTGGTAACGCCCTTCCTTGATGGAAGCGTTCACCTTGCTCAT
>JABUQX010021316.1:0-25000 GCA_015478945.1 Trachelipus rathkii | reverse complement strand
ATCAAGTACTCTAACCACAACTGGTTAATATGTGTTGATCTCAAGGTAAGATATATTTCCCAGTTTCTTCTTGTCATTATAAATCTTCATTTTTAAAAAAATTACCTATGAAAAAATATAAGTTCTTAGAAACCATGTACATCAATATGCAAGCATAAAGACAGTTTTCAATTTTAATTTACTACATTTAATGTATTTAAGAATTAATCCTTTCTTTCAGGTTGTGTGCCTTCTTCTTGGGATGCAAGGAGGCTACACAAAATATCCTTGCTTCATGTGTCTATGGGATAGCCGTGCTGATAGTCTTCACTATAAGCAAAAAAACTGGCCAGCTCAAGAGACATTCCAAATTGGCTGCCACAACGTGGTAGCTGAACCTTTAGTCCCTCCCAAAAATGTTTTACTGCCTCCTCTTCATATAAAGCTTGGCCTGAATGAAAGAAACTTTGTCAAAAGCAGTAAGCACTGAATAAAGAAGGCCAAGCTTTTCTAAGTATCTACGCAAAATTCCAAACACACAGTGATGCAAAGCTCCATGCAGGCATATTTGACGGCCCAAATTAGAACTCTGTTAAAAGACAAGCATTTTTACACCAATATGGAAGCCAGTGAACAAGATGCATGGCGATCGTTTAGTAAAGTAATTGACGGTTTTCTGGGAAATAAAAGAAGCTCAGAATATATCTCACATGTAAATGAGCTTATGAAAAGCTTCGAAAAAATGGGAGCTCGCATGTCGATAAAAATGCATTTTCTCCATTCACATCTTGACTATTTTCCCGCAAACTGTGGAGATTACAGCGAGGAACAAGGTAAAAGATTTCACCAAGACATAAAGACGATGGAAACAAGATATCAAGGACGCTGGGACATCAACATGTTAGCTGACTTTTGCTGGTGTCTTAAACGCGACGAACCAACATCGCTTCACAAACGGAAATCATCAAGGACTTCGTTTCTTGGAAAATAGTTTCTTGCACGTCTTGGGTAGGCTCATAAGTAGTCTGTAAGTTTAAAATTAATTAATGGAACATCGAATTGAGTCGGTATTTATTTTTTTCCTAGTTTACAAGTAATTGTAATTTATTAAATAACTTTGATATAAATAACGAATTTTTCTTAAAATTACCCAATTTCTAAAAGAAGTAGTGGGCTGTATCTCAAAAACCAGAACCTGATTGAACAAAAATGAATTGTCATATTTCAATTTAAAGGAGGACAATTTTCGTAGGAATCACTCAGAAAAACCCCAGGAAACAGAAAATTTTTTTTTTCAAATGCAGGCCTGTGTTATAATTGATATACCTATCGTACATCAGACAAATACATTTGAAAAAACTGATTCCTGTAATAACAAATATTATTATAACACACTTTTAAAGCTGGGAGCACTTCTTCAATTAATTCAATTCTAAACCTGGGAGCTTTTCTTCAGTTAACCAAACTTGATAGAGCCAGGAGGAGCTCTTCTTACCATTGCAATTCTATAGCCTGGAGTTCTTTCCGAAAGAAACAGGACAATTATCAGTCATAAAACCAATAACAGACTTAAATTAATGACAGAGCTTTTGTTATGATCACCACTTCCCGGAGAAATTCATCAATTTTGAGGGTTTTGAATAAATATACCATACCTCATCACATCCAACACAGTAAACCAGAATCTTATTAGATTTCCTGGTCTCTTCAATATTACCGATTGATTTTTCTATAGCCAGATTACATTTTTCTGGTTCCTCTCATAAGGAACCATAGCCTTGTCAAAATCAGGCTTGTATATAATTTAACAATACAACAATAAAGGGATTTTTAAGAAGGTTTTATTTTAAGCATTCCTTTGGAACTTTAACCAACTTTTGTTGTTCATATTGCTCTGTTTCTTTTCACAGACGGTGGTGAAATATTGCTTGGACTGAAACTAATATGGTTACTTCAGTCCCAAAATCTAACGAATCTCCCGATACCAGGGCTTGTAGCGAGTTTCTTATCAAAAAAAGTGAAAAAAGTGAATAAAATTTTAAAAAAAAGTGAAAAAAAATGACTGAAATGCTTTAAAAAGTGAAAAAAAGTGACTGAAATGCTGACAAAAATTACATATTTTGAGAAAAACGTTAAAAGAATTTACAATTTCCATTACTAAAATTCAATGTGACCTAACTTATTTACTATAACAACATGCTATTTACTTAATATTTTAAGATGCTAAGAACTATGAAGTAGGTTTTAAATATAAATAACTGAAGATGAAACTATATAATAATGAAATGTTAGTTTTAGAAAGTCATAATGTAAAGAAAATGGAATAATACTATACTTGAAAATACACTTACTGTATTTGGTTACAGAGGAAACAAGCTAATAATTATAAAAATTAAGGGTAATTAAACTTTTTTGAAAAAGTCTGAAATGAGAATTGTTTTTCGTTTTTCAACAGCAACCTGTAAATTTTCCACCCTATGTCTTTTTTCAGATGCCTCTTTCAGTGACACCTTCCAGCATCGCTTGGGCCAAGCTTGTTTAACTAAAATCTTTTTCCTTTAAAGATCTCTTCAATCTTTCATTAGCTTCCAATAACAGTTTGCATGCACTTCTACTTTGCTCTGCTTCTTCTTTTCGTAGCTTCTTCAGCATTTGTTCATCATCAGAATTTTTTTTCCTCTTTTGGTCAAGTTGTTTTTTGTTTTCCTCTTCAGCAATTTTTTTTGTCTTGTTCAGCCTTTGCAGCTTCATCTTCGAGTCTCCTTTTTTCTCTCTCTCTCTATCCAAGTAAGCAATGTATTGCTTATATGCTAAACGTCCCATGGAAAGGAGCTCTGGTGTTAGAGAAATAAGGTAAGGTTTGTTATCATACATTTTAAGAGCACTTTTAACAGTGATTAAAGCATTTAAAGTTCTCTCTGACATAGATGACCTGGTACTTGTAAGAGTTCTGCCTGATGTGGAAAATGCTCTTTTCACATCTGCATTACCATGTGACAGCGACAGTGAAGCTTTTACTACTCTTTCAACTGTTGGAAATCTTGAAGTGTTTACTGATGGATCGGTTTTATTAAAAAACTGAGCCCAATTCAGATCTATAGATTTTTTTTCGGACTCTGATTCAGCTTTTTCCAACTGTATTAGTTTCCACTCATCTAAGAGTATGTCTGTATGGATTTTCCATGGCATGACCCTAGCAATGCGTAACTATATTTTAGGCAGCTATGTCTGGGGAAATCTCTTGGTATGGATGGACCTGTAAATATTTTTCAACGAAGAGAGAGTGAAAATATTTAAACGACAGATCATTGCTTAAACATATTCAACAAAATGTTTTTGTGCTTGCAGACAGAAAAACGCTTTGTCCTTTTCACAAACATTTTCCAAGTTTCTTAATACCTCATAAGAAAACGATTTCATCAGAAAACTGGATTTTTTTCAATGGCAGTAAATGTTCAGTATTAAAAAAAGCAGCATCAATTTATTTTAAATCAAGATCTTTGAGAACTTCTGACTTGCAAATCCTTCCCAACAGTTTCATAACCAATGATGACAAAACAGAATGCAAGAGATGAATTAATGGTTCTTCTTTTTGGAATAAGCCTGTGACACTCGTAAAGATATGTGCGCTAGATATAACAAAGTTAAGCTCTGCTTTCATGGTAGGTTTTTTTTAACAACCTCACAATTTTCTGATATCCAGGTCTTTTCATCAGACATTTGAAACTTACATCTTCCTATCTTCAAAAATTTCAAATTTCAAAAAACTTTATTCAATTATTATTTAAAATTATTTTAAACCTGAAAATTAAAAATTTAAACAAATTATTTACCTATGTTTTCCAGTTCTTGAGTTCAATAAACTGTTTTGCAGTTAAACCACATTTTTAATTCAGTCACAGGTAAAAGAGAAGAAAAAGATATCTCCAAGTAACCTACTTGCCCCAAAAAAGTGAAGAAAAGTGAAGAAAAGTGTAAAATTGCTCAAAAAAGTGAAAAAAAATAACTAAGCTAAAAAAAGTGTATAAAAAGTGAAAAAAGTATACCGCTACAAGCTCTGCGATACGCAAAAGCCTTAAGCTTGGATTGAACTACATAGGTAAATAAAAGTTACATATAGCTATATATTAGTTAGAGTTTTAGACTACTTAGTAATCTCATAATTTTAGGGCATTGTATGTGTCTCAAAGGAGTCTCCGTTAATTTATTGGGTTTGCCAAAGATAAAGTTAAATCCCCTGGGAAACATACTGTGTCTTACTTGATTCATACACACACACTCTCCCCTACAATGGTGGAGTAAAAAAAAAATAAAAAACAGGGGGTTTAAAAGTTGGTTTCTTCAGAAAATACCATTTAAACTTAAGGAAATTTGCAACAAAAATTGAGCATGCTACTGACCTTGACATTTTTTTTAAATTTTCAAAATTTTTATAGTTTCATGAAAAACTATTTTACCATTTTTATAAATGACAGGAAGGTGCTTTAAAAAGCTGTGTCACATGCTATGTTATGTTAAATACTTAACAGTGTTTCATCAAATTTAAAACAGTTACAAATTTTCAAGGTTTTCAGGTAAAAATTGTAAATACTTGATAAACTTTTTATTTTTACTAACAATGATGTAAAGTCAATCAAGTATGTAGATTAATTACACTCTTCACATAATGTTTCTTTGTATCCCACAAAGCTTTCTAGATTTTACATTTCTGTCTTATAAACACCATTTCTCCAATGAAATCCAACAAAACAAGCTGCTGCTGCTTCTGTAACAACTTCTATATGCCTCTTCAACCATTTTTGATTATGGCATGATGATATGCTATACAAGGGGCATATAGTAATACTGTACTGTGACTATTTTTTCTGAAAAAATTTTCTAAGTTCAAAAAAATTTCTAAGTTCAGAAAAGTTAAGTTAAGTAAATTTTTTTAAGAAAATTCTTTTTAGTGGCAAGCTTCTTGGAATGTATGCCAGAAGCTTGCACAATAATTTTCTTAAAAAACTAAACTTAACTTAACTTTTCTGAACTTAGAAATTTTTTTGAACTTAGAAAATTTTTTCAGAAAAAAAGTCACAGTACAGTATCTACAAATATGCCTGCTACAAGAGTATTGGTTCTTAATTCCTCTAGATCCTAATTACTTAAATTAGATATTAGAGGTGGCTCCTTTATTTTCATGAGAAAACAAATTAATCAGATTATAATAATAGGTTGATGCCATTGTATTTATATTCGGAACAGTAAATTTTCTGATCTCATTTATGAATGGAACATTTTCACCAGCATTCTTATTAGGTTATTGATAATTGGAATCTAAATCTTTATCATATCCTCTACACTTTCACTGCCTGAAATATTACTTTTACACAGATTCACTAAATGTATGACTCCCAGCATGGTTTTAAAAAGGGTAGATCATGCCAGACAAACTTTTAGAAGATCCAGTTGATATTTTATATCTAGACACTTCAGCAAAGCCTTTGATAAGGTTCCCCACATAAGGCTGATGCAAAAGTTATCGCAATGTGGTATAGGTGGAGCGGTATATGGTTGGATTAAAGTGGTTGTGGAATAGAAGACTGTGTGTACTGCTAAATGGTAGTAAGTCATCATGGGACAAAATAGTAAAAGAGTGGTCCCACAAGGTTTCATCGCTGGGGCCACTATTGTCCCTCATATAAATAAAATTTGATTTAGACAGGGCACCTAAATGTTAAAAAATCTCAAAATATATCAGAGAACCAACAAGCAATAAAATATATATATATATATATATATATATATATATATATATATATATATATATAATATTATATATATAATATATATATATATATATATACTATATATATATATATATATAATATATATATATATATTATATATATATATATATTAACCGTATACTATTATATTATATATATATATATAATATATATATATAATATATATTATATATATATATATATATATAATATTATATATATATATATAATATATAATATATATATACTGTATATAAATATATATATATATATATATATTATATATATATATATATATATATAATATATATATATATATAATATATATATATATATATATATATATATATATATATATATTATATAATACCGTATATATATATATATATATATATATATATAGTATATATATATTATATATATATTATATATATATATATATATAAATATATTATATATATATATATATTATTACAGAAATTGCATAAATAAAATCTCATTACAACTAAGGTCTGTTCCCGACTTATCCCCTAATTGAACTTTTTTGTAATTTTTCTTTTTCTGAAATTCAAGGCCATATAGTAAGTAATAAGCACACAAAAAATAATAATGTAATTCTAATAATAAAAAGTTTTATTGTAAAGTTTTTAATATAAAGGCTCATTTCAGCCTTGACCTTGGAGGGGTTGCAATCGGAACCACCATTGAGGGTGAATCGGACCATCTGTTTAAAGCATCTTTTTACGTTATAAATTTCAATTGTTATATTTTTAATTTTTATTAATATAATAATTATTTATCATATTAAAATTCGTAATAAGTAATAAAAAAGTCAATAATGATACATAAATAAGAATAAAAATAAGGTGGTCCGATTCACCCCTCTCCGCTCAAAAATTGACACTTTTTGAATTCGTATTTTTATTTAAATTTTATTTTTTATTTTAATTTTTACTTAAAATTAGTAAATTATTTATTTATATTTAAATTAATTTATACATAATAAAAACGTCAATAATAATACGTAAAAAACCGAAAAACAATGTTGGTCCGATTCACCCCTTCATCAATTTTTACGGTGGGGTGAATCGGATCAAGTTAGGCCCCGTGATTTTGCCACTAATACTGTTTTGATAAAAAATTTACTTTGCCAGTTTAAAGCTTACATACTTGAGTGTATACACTGAAAAATAATTAAATTCATCCACAATTTTTTATTTTATAACGAAGTTTAAAAAAACTCATTTTTCAAAAGTGAAATTGTATTGAAGGGCCATTTTTGAACCTTAATTATTTATATTTTTTTTAAAAAATATAAAAACTTTTTCTTTAGAATTAAAGATGATCTAAAAAATAAAACTTGTAGTACTACCGCGTGGCTTTTAAATGAATAAATTTTAATTTTTTATATATTATTATTTTTTTATTTTTATTTAGAGGTGGACCGAATCACCCCTTCTAAAGAGGCGGGCCCAGTCACCGCCCGACGCTATATATATATATATATATATTATATATATATATATATATATATATATAAATATATATATATATATATAATATTATATATATATATATAAATATTATTATATATATATATATAATATATATATATATATTTGTGGGGCCTGGTGGCAGGAGGCTGCTAGACCACTGAGCGAATTTCCTAAGCCAGCTTCCGAAAAACTCCACCTTTATCGTGAACAATGCTCACTCTCTTCAACATTTAATATTCCCCTCTATTAAAGGTGGTTATTCAAGACCAGAATTTAACCCTTTCAAATTGGTGACAGCAAGCAAACATGAACACCCATCAAATGTGATTCTGAAAAACACCTATCAAAATCACTGAACCACCATCAAAATCAGATTCTCTATTGGGCGCTACTCCGTTTGGTCATCCTGTGCTGCCTGTACTGTACTTCTCAAGCTTCTACAGAGTGGTCAAAGCCTTCTTGGAAACCTTAATGTGTGCACACACCTAGCTCTCACCTGACAGCTACACGCTACTAGTACTACCCGACGTCTTTCCAGGTCTGGAGAGCGGAGTGTGCTCGCGGCATTATCACTGGGGGAAGTTCTGTGGCGTCTGGTGCAGGAGGCTGATAGCATCACTGACGAATCCTAAGCAGCTTCTGGGAACAAACGCCACTTTATCATGACAATACTCACTCTCTTCAATGTCTAATATCCCACTATTGAAGGTGGTTACTCAAGACCAGAATTTAACCCCTTCAATATATATATATATATATATATATATATATATATATATATATATATATATATATATATATATATATATATATATATATAATATATATATATAATATATATATATATAATATATATATATATATATATATATATATGGGTCATTCCATGCAAAATCACTAACACAAAAACATTTGACCTCTTTGATTTTCAGGAAATTATGCATCCCCAGAGATCTTGTTGAGAAAATAAGAATGGCTTTTATCCCAGGTTCGTAGCTCAAACGGTTCTGGAGATACAGGTCATGAAACTTTGTCAAGTTCATTTTTCAGAGGTCAAGGCAAACTTTGAAGAACTTTCATTATCTCCGCTTCTGCTCCACCTATAATGATGATATTCATACCATTTTAAACCTCTTGAATAGATTTAAAACTTTGATTATGTAATGTTTTAATTGATTTAAAAATACAATTTTGACCTTGACCTTTGGTATCAAAAAATGGTCACACTCGATTTTGATCAAATTGGACTCCTAAATTGGTCAGCCTCATGGCACAAAACATACCAAATTTTAGAGTGGTTGCTAGTTCAGAATCCAAGTAGCTAGGAATTTACTTAGACTAGACATGGTATTAGTGAAAAATCATATTTTGTCACAAATGTTACTCTAGCTAACAGAACAATTTAAATAACATTCCAATTTGTGTTACAGTAATAGCGATCATTATTATATCAATTTGAAAGTTTTTTCTATTAAGTTTTTATGCTGGTCTGTTTTTATAGAAAATAATATGGCACTACAAAAATATCTGGTTTTAATAGATAGTGCAATGAAATAGAAGGGCCTTTAGGTATTAAATTAAGTTTTACTTCTAAAGCATCTGAATAAGTCTCAAGAACACATGAAAGCCACCATTTATTGTCATAGATTGCTGTTACCAATCCCTTGACATCTTCAAATTTAATTTCTTTAGCCTCTTTTGTAACTCTCACTATTTTGGATGCTTGAAAATGTCCTTACTTCCAGTTCTAATGGAGATACAGGAACAAAAAACTGTGTAGTTTCTGAGACCCTGGAATTTTATATGCATTTTTAAATCGCTCTTCTAAATCTAACTCTTCTTTTTTCTATTCAGCAATTGTTGAATAAATGAAGTATATTTCTTGAATGTTGTCTCTTCCAAATTCAAAAAATTGTTTTGGTGTCATAATTTGGTTTTTATAAGGGCGCTGAAGACTTGCCTTTGCAGCTAGTCTTTTTACAGTACCACTGAGATCACATGGTCCTTTTCCATGGGAGGTTCCAAAAAAAAGTACCATTGTGCTTTTATTTCAAAGTCAGTTAAGTGATGGCATAAATTTAAAATTTTTTTGTAATTTTGAGTTACTGCTTCATCTGAAAAGTATATCATTTCACTAACACTGAATTCTAAACGAGTTCTAAGATAATCAGTTTCCTTTGATACAAGTGAATGGCTACTGCGTCATGATAAAGGCAGTCAGAGATAATCACCACATTTTGATGCTTCACTACTTCTCCATCGCTATAGTAACAAATAAAGGGATGCTATATTGCTTGAGCATTATTGTAATGGAATCCTTGTGCAGCATCCTGAAGAACAAATGAATAAAATTTTCAGTAACCAATAACTCACCTTTTTTCAAACCTTCCCTCCTCTTACAGCAGAATATTGACTGTTGTTTAGCTATAAAATCATGCCTCTTCAATATTTGAATTCTACAAAATTCATCAGTAAATTCATCTGTATTTTGTATCAAAGTATGTAGGGTTGTTCTATCACTCGATACTAGTGATGGGATGATTAAGAATTTTTGAGGTAGCTAATAATTTAGCTGAGGTGAATAAACTTTACGTAACTATTGTATTAAAACTATAAACTTTTAAGCTTCAGAAAACTATTAGCAAATGTCGTTCAAAAGAATTCCTTACTGCCTGGATCTGCCTGGCATTGCGAGGGGTGTCTGAGAAACCTAGTAGTGATCTAATAACCTAGGAAATCCCCTTTTCCCCACAGCCAAATACTTGATATCTAGGTCTGCAAGACCCCCTCCGGATCCCAATTCCAACCTAAACCCCATGAAAGATCACAGCCTGCCCAACTGACCGGTACATTTGAGATAGTGGATTAGTGCCAGATGTACCCTAACTCTATATACTGGAGGCACGTTCACCTTCCCTAGCAAAACTGGAACAGTCAGAAGAGGAACCCCCACTCCCAGCAGGGAGAGTCGAAGCTCCTCCCTAGCTATCAAGTAAGAGTCACACTGAAGGAGAAAGTGTTCCACACTCTCAAGAGCACCATTGCAAGATGGACAGAGGGGTGTGTCGGAAAGACCCAAACGAAAGAGGTGCCCATTTAGGCCAAGATGCCCAATTCGCAGTCTCGTTATAGCAGTCTCCAAGCGACGAGCACAGGGGAATGAAAACTGAACACCCTCTCCATATAGGCAAGGCGAGGCAAGGTAAGACTATGACCCACCGACCTAGTCACAAAAGGCCAGTTCATAAATATTTTATTTCAAGAAAGGTGGCAGTGATTGGAGCCACCGATAATATAGAAGAAAAGTGCTATTATAGTATTAATAAAGTTTTAACGGTTTTGGATAATAATTTTTAAATTTTTTTGACAGTTTTGTGGTTAATTTTTACCATTTTCAAAATTTTTAACGGTTTTGGATAATAATAATAATTTTAACGGTTTTGTAGTTATTTTTTTTCAATTACGTATATATTTAGTCGTTTTATTTAAACTATATATATATATATATATATATATATATATATATATATATATATATATATTATATGCTAATATATATATTTCTATATATATATATATATATATATATAATATATATATATATATATATATATATATATATATATATATATATTTATAATAATATATAGTATTATATATATATATATGGGAAAGCTGTATTTCGTCAGTTCATATTTTCTGAAAAAATTTTCTAAGTTCAAAAAAATTTCTAAGTTCGGAAAAGTTAAGTTAAGTTAAGTTTTTAAAGAAAATTCTTTAGTGGAGCTTCGGGAATTATGCCAGAAGAAGCTTGCCACTAAAGAATTTTTTTGAACTTAGAAAATTTTTTCAGAAAATATGAACTGATTCAAATATAGAACAATACCATATATAATATATATATTATAATATATATATATAATATTATATATATATATTAATATATAAATTATAATATAATATATATATATATATACTATATATATATATATATATAATATATATATTATCCTGTGAATAGTTTGAAGAAGGATAACGATGGGGGACGTTTTCCATCCCCATAGGGGAGGGCGGAGGAACCCCCGCGATACCCAATACCAAAGAGCGGGGGTTCGTGTAGACCCTCCCCCGGAGGGGGAAATAGTCCTTGCCCTATCGATCCCGGAAGGCCGAGAGACCCCGACCTCCTGCCATCGGGCCGGTCTACCCTTGGGTACCAATGGTTTTGGTTTTTTTAAAAAAAGACTTTTTTTTTTAACACTAATTAGGTTACCCCAAGGGTAGACCGCCCGATGGCAGGAGTCGGGGTCTCTCGGCCTTCCGAGGGAACGACAGGGTAGGACTTTTTCCCCCCTCCGGGGGGTTCTCGGAACCCCCGACGTCTTTGGTATTGGTTTTGTCGGTGGGTTCCTCCGGCCCCTCCCCTAACTGGGTTTGCGAAAAGTCCCCCAGTATGTTCCACCGTCGGCTCGAAGCCCCTATAATGGGCCGTAAAATAGGATGTATATATATTATATACATATATTATACTATATATATATATATATATATATTATTTATATATATATATATATATATATATATATATATATATATATAATATATATATATCATATATATATACATGGGCGTCGCCAGCTTCCAAGCTAAAGGCGGGGCCAGCTTAATCTTTTTAAGCTTTTTATATATATACGCAGGTCTTTACTATACAATAATAGACAGGTGTGTTGCAGGTACAATACAGTGATATATATATATATAATATATATATATATATATATATATATATTATATATTTATTATCATATATTTAAGAAGAAGACATAACCAATAGACATTTGTATGGATTAATTAAATGATTAATATTTAAAAAAAATTATTTTATTAATAACAATGAATATCAAAATACAATATCAATGATGGCAAATTCACAAATATAGAGCAATTTGCAAAACTTTGATATTATCTAAAAAAAGTATGTTACTGGTTCAACGCAAATTTATCAACTCTGTTTGAATAAAATAATCCTAGTTGTCAAACCAAATTTTCTGTGTTACACTCATCACAGCCAGTTCGTTTAACCTGTTCGTCTTTCCAGTAGTACTTCGCAGCTAAGCCTTGACCCTTGCCAGGGTTGGGGATTTTTTTAGATTTTTTTTTAGAAAAAATAAATTTTGATTTTTTTTGATTTTTTTGATTTTTTCACATTCGTGACGTCACGCGAAATATATATATATTACTATATATAATATATATTATATAATATTAAATTATATATATTATATATATATATTATATTATATATATATATTTATTATATAATATATATATATATATATTATATATATATATATTATATAATATATATATATATATATAAATTTCTGAGACAAATGCAAAGGCTTCAAAAGACTGTACCCAAACAATACCCAGCTAATGAACCAAACCCATCAACCAAACCATCTATGGGCTACGAAAACTTATTATGAGAGGAATATTTATAATTAAAATATATATATGAGTAATATGACCTTTTCAAATAAGGAAATAGATCTTTGGTAAAAATAATTATATATATATATATATATATATATATATATATATATATATATGTGGTATATCTTATATATATATATATATAACTATATAGTATTATTATATATTATATATATATATATATAGTAATATTTTATATATATATTTGACTGAATGCCCCTGTATGGAATATACACTTAAAGTCACTTTTTAATTTTAATTTTATTTTAATTTGTGCTATTCCTGTTAATAAAAACCCTCAGGATATTTTGACATTTATCAATTCTTATAACACCAATCTATAATTCACTGTAGAAGCCCCTATCAATAATTCATTACCTTTCTTGGATACCTTGGTGAAGTGGGATGACATTGGTAACTTAACATTTTCAATATATAGAAAGCCAACTTCACATGTTAACTATACGCATTGGTATTCCTTTCATGGTTTCACACGAGGTGGGACCCTACATCTTTGTTTTTACGTGCACTACGTATTTGTTCCCCTTCAAATTACGACGGAAATTCAATTTTTTTATTTAACACTTTTAAAAATTTACAATATCCTCTCTCCATAATCAATAGAGCTTTAAAGAAAGCAAAAGCAAATTTCTATCATTCTCATAACCAGTTACCTAAAAAAAACACCACCTATCTGGCTGTCCCATATCCTCTGCCAAATTGCATCAAGAAGGTTATTCCGAAGAATGTCGTTACCACCCCATCGAATGCCCTACCCCTTAAAAAAGTTTTAAAACCTAACATTTGTAAATAGCCCTTATTCTCACTGTATATATAGCATTCCTTGCCATAACTGTAGAAGTATTTATGTGGGAGAGACAGTTGACTTTAAAAGAAGAAATGACCAGCATAAATATGATCTCACATACGATAAGAAGAACTCAGCACTTACTCATCATAGATCGACGTTTAATCATAAAATCAATATCGATAATATGGAACCCATCATTAATGTCTCAGATAATAACAAGAGGAAAATAATCGAATCATACTGCATTATAAATAGTAAAAACTTTAATAAAAGAGAGTTCTAAAACCGGAAAACAAAAGTTGATGATTGAAAAATACAGAAAATTTCAAAAATATCGATAAAAAGTTAGATCATCAACAACCATCCAACTGAAAAATTGTTTCATACTTCAGATTCTTCTTTAACGCATGAGCTTCCTTTCTATTCAATATCCCACCTGAAGAGGCCGTTACTATGGCGGCGAAAGCTAGTGGAACTTAATATAATTTAGATATGTAAATAAATATGTTTAATTGTGTGTATTGATGTTTTGTGATAGCACTCGATTTTATGTATTGTTTTAAAAAGTAAAAAGATTTTTTTTTAAGTGTATATTCATAAGGGCATTCCAGTCAAAAAATAATTATTAGAAAAAATAGAGAGTCTGAATTCTATAAATAGTCAAATATATATATAATATATATATATATCTATATTATATATAATATAATCATTATATATATATATATATATATATAAACCAATATTACTATATATATATATATATAATACCTATATATATATAATATATTAGTTAAATATACTATATAATATATATATATAATATATATATAACATTTCGTTAGACCGTATCCCCGACGTTAGTACTTAGTAAGTTGGGGGTGGTAGATGAGTTTAAAGGTTCGTATGCACGACGAGTTTTCTTCGTTGCATACAAGTCTACTGTTTTTTTTTTTAGAAAATCCTCAGTTGGAATTTCAGACCCCTCGATGCTTATCATCATACAATGCATTAATTAATGACAGCATTCTTTTCTTGTCTTACTTAGTATTTGGTTCATAGTACTGAACGATCTTTAACCGAGGCTATCGTTAACAGGAATGACAAGAAAGATTTCACAGAGCTTTTGTAACTTGCAATATCCCACGTCCGCTTCCAATATTTTCGACAATGGGCATTTCATCTGCTTAAAATTCGCTTTCAGCATGGAATTGATATTAAAATTGACGGATTTCAGGTCAGCTAGTTTACACTCCGCATTAAACATCGGAAATCGGTCACAAAATTTTCTATTCAATTATCAGGTAAAATTTTGTTAATGACTGAAACGTCTCAAGCGACTAGGCAAAATATCTTTATAATTGTGTCGGAACCTTTCTCAATTTTCTTCGATTACACTTCCTATCGCAGTATATTTTTCATCCCTATTAAATGCATTTTTATCTCTCAGCAATCAGGCCACTTCAGATGCAAAACTCCTCCTTATTTTCACACCGAACGTTTTTTGTAAGTCACTATTGTCCTCACACTGATTTGCAATATTTTGAAAGTGCAATTTTGTTCCAGTAATTAGGCGGACATTGGTCATACTAAAGTCCTTCTTTTTGCAAAGCATTGCTAAGATAAGAGAGAGTGCACTAAGGAGTTCATTCATTACATTACAGGTGACAAGGAAACTTTCATTTCCGATTTCCAGCAAGATGCCCCCTGCAAGTGATGCAAGGTCTGTCCCTTCTTTGTGGATATGCTTCACAAGCCATCAAAATTGACTTTAAGCTCCTGAGACAGCATTCACTATCTTATAATGAGATAACCATCTCACTTCAATGCATTCTGGAATCTTGAGGATTTCATCATTGATTAATGATTGAATATCATGCAAAAATATTTTCTTTTTTTGGCGACTTGCTAAACAGTTTGAAAGTCTTTCAAAATATAAAAAAAAACTTTTGATCTTCTGATTTTTATTCCTGCGGCAGGGCTGCTGCCAGGGACAATATTTGTGTTTTACATGTATATAAAGAACTTCTTTGTTTGCCTTTTTCTGAAAGGGACTTTTTCTTTACACTCCAAACTTTTCGCTATATTAGAAGCACCACAAATTCAAAAGTAATATTTTGTCATAATTTAAATCAAGATCAGTCAGCTCCTTATGAATAGCATTTGCAATACTTTCTGCTTTTCCATTGGGTATTTAAACAATTGACAAGAACGTTTCTACGGGATTTTTTATTCCTCCACTACTCTAAACATGTTTTTTAATGTTTTTTTCAACTTTATTTCCTTTCAAGAACATTCGGCCCATACATATCAGTAAGTTCCACGGCAGTTGTCCTTTGCTGCTGTAATTTCGAGCCTATCACTCGGATCTTTAATCATGTTTTAAATCACTCATTCAATTTGTCCAAAATTACTTTCAATCATACTCTGATATTAAGTATGTGTAAGCTGCTTCTTTCCTTTTACCAAAAAATTACAAACCTTCGCAAAGATTTTAACCTTTCCTATTAAGCTCTATTTCACTTCATTCTGTTGAACATTTGAGCGGTGAAAATCGGTTTTTATCAGGAGCCTCGTCTCCGAGCGTTTTCCATTTCTCACTTATTAGTGTGAGCTGAGGAGCTGCATGCTCTTTCTAATTTCCATTTTTTCCAAAAGGCTTTTGTGAAAGTTGTGAATGGAACGGTTATGAATACCCCCACGCTGTCTTTTGTAGAACATTTGCTAATTATTTTCATGAAAATTTTGGACAGTTTACAAAACTGCCGCCACTGTTTCTTCTGTTTTGCAAGCCAACTATATTTCTGTCCCATTGTTTATTGTAGTAGCGTTGTTTGTCAGACAATTTGGCGTAATGTGAGCTGGATGATCCTGCACATTTATTTCAACTTCTATTAAATCAGTAGGTTTAATTTGTGAATATATATATATATATATATATATATTTATATATATGATATATGTATAATATATATATATAATATTATATATATTATATATATATATATATATATATATATAATATATAATATATATATATATACTAATATATATTATATATATATAGATATATTATATTATATATATATATATATATAGTATATATATATAGTATATATATATATAGTATATATATATATTATATATATATTATATATAATTATATATATATATATAATATAGATATAGTATAATATATAGTATATATATATATTATACTAGTATAATATGAAAATCAGGGAGAAGAAGAATAAATTGTATTTAGGTTTATGATTTGCAACAGGCGTATGATAGGGTTAATAGGCAAGCTCTATGGCAGGTGTTTAGTGGTATTATGGTGTGTTAGGTGGGAGGCTTCTGAATGGATTTCAAAAGTATGTTATGAGGATAAGTGATGGTGTGTGTGAGAAAACAAATGGTGTCAAAGAGTGATTCGGTTAGTATTATAGCGGAGTGAGACAGAGTTGTGTTGATGTGTTCTCCTTGGTTATTCAATTTTATATATGGATGGGGTTATGAAAAAGAATTAGAGGTGGGGGGGTGGCAGAAAATGGTGTAAGAATGATGGAGAATGGAGATGAAGTGGAGGGTACCCTACTAAAATGCCGGATGATTTGGTTTCTTTGTGGCCGATCTGAGAGAGTTTCAAGAAGATTGGTGAGAGATTTATGTTCAGGGTGTGTAAAGGAGGATTGAAGTAAATACGTTAGGATAAAGAGTAAGGTATGGTTGTGACTGAGGATAAGCCCTCAGTGTAGTTATGTTAATGAAGGAGCAGCTGGAACAATGTGTCTAAGTTTAATATTGTTAGGTATGTGTTGGACATGAGAAGACGGATGATGCAGAGTGTAGTAGAAAGTTGGTGAATGGAGGAAGGTGGCTGGTGCAATTAAATCGTTTGGTGAATGTAAAAGGGACTAAGTCTTGAGTGCGCTAGGTCTTGCATGAGGATATGTTGTTACCATTTGTTAATATATAGTAGTAAGACTATGGATCGGAATAAGAACGTATAGATCAAAGTTCAATGCGTTCAGGTATGGCAATCATAGGGGCGTGCTAGGTGTGACTGAAGAATGATAAAATGAGGAATGAACGTATTAGGAGAGTTGTGTGGTGTGAAGAATGTGGTAAACGAGGAATAAATGAAAGTATGTTGAGATGGTTTGGTCATGTGGAAAGGTATGAATGAAGTCGATTGTAACGCGGATGTATTGTGTCGTGAGGTTCCTTTAACAGTATGTTTATATAGATATATATATATAAGGGATATATATATATATACGATAATATATATGATAATATATATATTATTATAATATTAATATATATATAAACCAATACTATAACTCAGCTGGGAGACCAAGAAAATTAAGTATGAGATTGTATCATAATAGAGAATGTTTGCAGGGAGAGTGAAATGTGCGGATATTGGCAGAGTCAGAGCAAGAAAGGTGCAAATGATAGGAGAGAGATTATGGCCGGTGTAGGTGTTGTAATTGGGATATTCATGGTTGATGGCTCCTTACCTGGGCTTCAGGGGAATTATGAACCCTTATTCATTGCTAGAATTTACCATTAATAGGATATCCGTCGCGGTGTAGTGAGCCTTAAGGGTGGATTTTATGATAGCGACGAGTGCTCACTATGAGTACTCACTAATTAATGGTACAGAAGTAGGCGGTAAGGCTAGGTCTTTCTTTCGACTTTTATGTCCTATCTTCCTCATAGCTTTTTATATCTAGTGAGTGCTCGACTCTCAACGGCACACGCTTATCTCTACGCCAATTATAAGAGAACGTATAAACAGTACAGAAAAAATAAAAAGGACAGTAGTTGATAAGGTGCGCAAGAAGACATATTCATCGCTGAACTTAAAAAAAAGAATTATATTTTATTTCTTATAATATTTATATGTAATTATATCCATTTCGTTATTTAATTATTTTATGTTATATAAATTCTAGTATCTTAGAGTATAGTACTGAATCATCTCTCAATCTAAACCTACCATAAGTATTTTCTGCTCAGTATTTACGATACTCTGTGAAGCGTGAGTTTACACAAGTATTTATTATTTATTAGCTCTTGTATAGGAACATAATAGTGTGACAAATTCTTTTTATATCGTTCTTTTTTTAGCGGGTTGAGCGTACTGGATAGGAACTAGAGTGGGGTGTAGGACGCAAGCTTCTCTCCAGTTACTGTCACCTACGGTTATCCGGGAGATATATAAAACCTACGACTTTCATGTCTCTATACTTATTGTAGTGGGTTTTTACCTTTAGATATAGAGATTACTTTTATGGAGTTTATAATATAAAAAATCGTACATGCAACTTTATGTAACGTTATAATTCGAACCGTACTCTTTAGAGGGTTTACTTTTCTAGTTACTCTTCAAAAATTTATATTATTATAACTTAGATACAATGGGACTCTCCAACATTAGTATCTGACAATGTTATATGTACCGCAGAGTAATTAGTAGAGGCATGCGATTACTTTGTATACCTCAATAGATATAAGTATACGTACTCCATACAACTCTCTCTCTCGAAGATGTATTACCTCTAATATGATATCGGTATCTTGCTCTCTCTCTCGCACGCCAATACACAATTCTATGTATATATATAAGTTTACTACTTCTAGGTACCGGAAAACATCTCAGGTACTTTTTATTCTCGGATACATTGTTTTGGATATTATGTATCCTAAGTATATGGAGCCATGCTATTTAGTTTATGGAATGTTTTTTTTTTTATTTTTTTTTTTTTTAATAGATAGTTATGAAATAATATTGTACGTTATTAAATTATATTCTGTTGATATAAACTTAGGATTTGTTAAATTTGTATATCATGAAAATATTAGGTTGGACCTCACAAATATTCAGATTTATATTAACTATTGGTAACGAAGTATTTTATCAATTTAAGACCCAGCTGATTTAACTTAATGATTTTGCTTGAAAACTTTAGTAGAAAAATGTTTCTAAATTAGTTACTTCGTTAATATAGAACGAAAGTTTTATGAAATAAAATATAAATTTGCTCATAGAGCAGTATCTGTGAGAACGACTTAGGACGAACAGCTTTGTCTTAAAGAATTAAATATACAAGTCCACGTCTCGGTACTGCTAAGCATGTTATGTATAGACCTATAGCTGATGCTTTCAAATATTATTTTTTAAAAGATAATGTTTCATTATGCATAAGCGATAAGTCATACTTATCATTATTCGTGTGCTTACTGAGTATAGGAGTATAAGACGAACTAATATATATATATACTCATTTTACACAGCAAGTTCTCCACTCTCGGAGCTACCAGTGTCGTCGCGCGCGTCTGGCAACAGGGAGGACGAGAGTCTCCCTTAACGTGCTCGTGCAACTGTCACTAAGTTCTGACCCGCGCAGATTTCTCGGCACCTGTATGTGGTCTGATGCATTCTTTATAAGTGCATTTAGAGTTTCTTGATAAATCTGGCGATTATTATATTAGAATGTGAAGTGCTTAGGCAATATATTATTTTAATATATACATAAGAATATATATACTTCACTTTTATCTTATAATGATTATCAATATAATTAACCCATTCTGTCCATTATATACACTAATTAGGTTATCTCATATTAATATATATATTATATTATATATATATATATTATTATATAATTAATATATATATAATAATATATATAGATATATATATATATTTATATATAATATATTAATTTTAATTACATATATTAATATATATATATATATTATATTATATAAGTGATATTGATATATATATATAATATATATATATAATATATAATATTATATATAAATAAAGAAATTATATATTATATTATAATATAAATTATTAATAATAAAATAATATATATATATATTAATATATATATATTATATATATTAATATACTACGTATTAAGTATAATTGATGAAAATTAGTTGAATTAGCGTGATTTCGTAGGAATATCGATTTTTTTCTAGAATAATAATTTGTAATTATTTTTAATATCAATCAGACCTCATTAAAATAGATCTAAAAAAGTCCTGATCAAACTTGTATATATTTTTTATATTTATATGTTTAAAATCTCGGTTTAACGTTTTATTATATGAATAATATAGTTTTATGTTAAGTATATAAAGATAAATCGGGTCTATATTATATTTCGAACCTTCATCTACAATGGTTGCCAAACAAGCTTCAAAGATAATAGAAATTCTGTTTCAAGTTATGTGAATCTTTTCTTCCCCAAGTTATTCCAACTGTATATATAGCTATAATGATTTGACTTGGAGTATTTATTATCCAAGCATTGATGTGTAGCTTCTGTTCCACCCATCGTTTGAAAAGTTTAAAACTATAGGTTTTAAGTAAAGGACTATCTAATAAAATTATTCCCAACTTATCTTAACTCCTTTTATCCCCCTCATCTCCTGGCTATGATACAAAGGAACCTATATTATTCATGGGCTAACAGCTGCATATTCCTCGAGGAATTGTCCTTGCATCTAACATCACTATTGTACTTCCTCGTATCTAGAAATTAACCATTCCTTCTCGTCATAATATTGTCTTGTGCAAGATAGACTATCATTTACATCTGTATGATTGTAGTTAACTTCTTTCAATTTCTTTCTTTAGTAATTTGATAATTAAACTTCTATTTTATACAGTCTTATAATTTATGACTCTAGATCCTTGATTAAGTTGAGATTGATTTTTTCAATTAGTAAGTGCGTAAGTAGTATACTTGTTATTATTTTCTAATATCTTTTATGCCTTCTCTAATCAGGGGCTATGACCTCGTGAATTGGTTGAAATATATAATTTAATTTATATTTATATATATATATATATATATATATATTATATAATATATATATTAATATATAATATTATAATATATATATATAATTTAATATTAATATATTATATATATAATATATAATATATATATATATGTGATATATATATATATATATATCAGGGCTATACATAGGGTAGGTAGGGTAGTTAGCTCCTACCAATATTTTTGAGTCTTTTGATAAAATAAATAAATGGTAAGTAACTAAACTATTACAATTTTATTGGAAAGTGAAAAAAAGAAACTGATTATAAAATAAATTTAAAGGAAAAACACTACATTAGCAATTAGCAATTATTAATAATTAATACACATTGGAAAATTGCCTTCCTACTCTGTTCTTAGAATAAAATTTTATGCTATGGCGTACACGGTTTTCAATTCATATAGTAATCATATAGGGCCAGGCCAGACATTATTACCTTGCTGTACGAAAGAAAAAATACGAGAATCCGAGAACGAAACTTTCTACGAATACGGAGAAAATTTTGAAAAAAGAATTTTAAATACTTCTCTCTTCTCTCTTCTCTCTCTCTCTCTCTCTCTATATATTTATATTTTATAGTTTTAAATATATATTATATTATTATTAATATATATATTATATATATATTATATATATTATAATAATTAGATGTATAATGTGTTATTTTATATTGTTAGGTCTCTTATAAGCATTAATTAATACTGTATATTGACAACAATCGGAATATTTCTACTGATAATTTAGATGTTTTATACAATATTTATAATATTTATTAATAAGGTAAATATGCTTATTAAGGTAAATAATAATAATAAGTATATATATATTATTATATATATTATATATACTTATATATATCATTCCTACCCAGTATATTTTCAGCTCCACTCGGTACAGTATTCGAATTTGTACTACTTAATGAACTTATATCGTATATAATTTTTTCACTCAATATACATATAAATATCAATATGTATGATTGTTATAGTAGATTAATCCTCATATATATAATTATTATATATATTATTATATATAAATATTAGTAATATTAATATATCATATAAATATGTCATTTTTAATATCAGGGTCTCCTATAACGATTTAATTTAGGGTTCATATAGAGTACTCAATGTACATCTTACAGATTCATAAATATAATATGGTTTAAGATTTACCTTATTACTATACTAATACTACGCAGGAAATAATTAATTACGTGTACTCTGACATATATTGGCATACGTATTATTATATATATATATAAGTATTACATTGCTAACAAAGTATATAGTTTAAATTATTATATATAATTTATGTAATTAAGGTTAGTATAATATAAAGAATATTCATTCTAGTGAAATATGAGGGTCGAAATAACTACTACCCAATATATTAACTCATTAAGTACGTACTGATTTATATAATATATATAATAATTATATATTATATAAAATAGGTATATCATATTAATATATAGTTAAGTATTATAATTACGTTAATGAACAGATTTATATATTATATAGATTTTTATATATATCAATAGATAAAATAATGAATTTAGATAATAATAAATCTTATGTTAAACTTAACATATTATACTGAAAAATTATATATATATACGTTATATTATAAATTTACTAATAGTATATCTATATTATATAACATTAAGTATATTATATTATCTAGGATATAAATATAATTATATATATAGTATTTGATAACATATTTATACCTATTATTATAATATATATATTATAAAGTAACTTAAGCATCATTATTTGTACATATATATAAATATAATAATAAAGTACTGAAATTACTATTTTCATAGTATATTTGACATATGTTATAATTAACTTTTTAATAACTAGCTTACTACATAGATATATAGCACATTCACCGGCGATATAAATGATATACTGCTACTTATTTATCTCTATAATTACGCAAGTATATAAGTTTTACAGCCCGTCTGATCCAACTAACTAACTTGTCATAGTTTTAGTTCCAAATGTGATAATTTTTACAGGATTAGGTCTTAGAACTTATATTACTATTAGGTAACAATAAGCTATTAGTTTGTATATAGTGAATTTATTTACCCTATATATATATATATATAATCTGTATATATATATAATTGCTTATCTCGGTTGTTAGTATATTAGAATAATGTACCCACCGTAGACACAGATTCTTATTTAGTTAGAACCCACACAGGTAATACTCCTAGATTGTAGTTAAGGTTCTTATTTATTATTAATGTTACTAGTATTTGTAATCTTAATAGGAGGCACTACGGATATAATATATTGGACCCACCATATTGATATCTACATATATAATATTTTATACCATACCTACCGGGTTATGTAATTATCAGTCATTATTAGATTGATAAATGTATTTTAGTTATACTACCATGGGCCCTTGCTATTATTATGTTGCTTGTATTATATATAGTATGTATTATATAATTTATCTTAGGTATTCTACTTTATATTATAAATGTTAGCGTTTAGTTAGTATATAAATTTATATGTAATATATATATACGTGTATCTATAATAGTTAATAATGATTATTATGGATACATTATATCATCTTGAAGGATAATGTCTGACTAATTAATTATATTATTATATTATAAATAAGTTATATATAAGTAGTCTGAAAAAATATCTTGAGTTCTTCGCTATCTAGGTTTTATCTATATATATGGTAAAATAGTCTTATGGCATATATACCATATGATTAATCTCAAGTATTATATTAATTATCTAGCAAGTTCACATCATACACATTTATGGAAGATTATATATTATATAAACTCTTATACCTTATATACTAATTAGGATGATTATATATCGTAGGCTATTCATACTATAGATAGTAATATGATATTTATTGACTATATATAGGTGTTTATTACCTTATACCGTAGTCCCTATATTATATATATATATATATTATTAATATATTAATATATATATATATATAGTACCGATATTAATTCCACCTATACATTATAATACGTTAAGACCATTATATATAGATAATTTAGGTTATAATACCTTTAAGAGCCTATATATCTTACGTCATCACAATAATATAACGGAGTACTTAGATATACCCGATAGTCCATATAATGATTTATATTAATTGTCATATATATGGAATACTAATATAATTAATATAATCAACATTATGGACGTAACGTATAACTATACAACCAAATATACTATAATATAATATAATATATAATGATATATATATATATATTATATAATAAATATATAATATTATATAATATATATATATTTGATTCTCATAGTGGTGTTATGCTCTTCATTACAAAGGATGCAGATACTACTAGATATAGTACTACATAATGTATTATATATAAGTTTATTTTGTTTTTATATTAAATGAAAATAAATGTAATATATATTATATATATATATAATAATATATATATATTGTACATATATGTATATATAGAATGTCACCTAAACACGTAACCTGATAGATTATATTGATTATATTGATTATATTGATTATATATATATATA